>JAUJYT010000734.1:0-15693 GCA_033996565.1 Nanhermannia nana
ACCACAATTACGTCAATTAATTGTATATTTGATAATTTTAAATGTATTAAGAATAGTGAGTTCAATGTTGTTATAGTGAAACTCATGCTTTTAAATGCTTTAAAGTCCAACTTAATTGCGTATATCACTGTATATCAGTATTTACTAAAATTATCTCAATTGTATAGTTCATGAATACAATTAACTATGCGAATTTTTATAATCTTACGTCTTTTACTTCATCCAAAATATAGGATTTGCTTTAATAGATCATATTTGGGGAAATCAAAAGCTTTATAATTCTGATATGTTATTCTAATAACTATGATCCGGAATAATATGCACATAATTAGTCTGAAATATTTGACGAGAAAATAATTTTAAATATTTTTTGGGGAGGAAAATAATTTTGCAAAAAAGTATTATAAAACGGGTGAGTCTACCCCGACCCTGTGATATTCGCCATTTTCCGAAAACTGACCCCCTTAGACCCTTAGGGCTTTGCTTAAACCCAATATAATTTTGAATATTTTAACTTCAAATTTTTATTTATCAATTAATCACTCAATCTTTATTGACATCCTGGTGCACATAGAAAGCATTTAATATTTGTATAAAACTATTTTTAAATAAAAATTATTTATTGTCTAAATTTTTCTTATTAAGAGCTGAAATCAAATTTTTCAATGTCTTCAGAAGTGTTGAATCAGTTTCAAGAACGAGAACGAAATTAAAAATTTGGAACTGAATCAACACTAGTTTTCATTGAGAAAATAGGATCATTCATATTCTGGAAGTCACGGTGTAGTCTTGAATTCTTTCAATACTTTCAGATTTACTTAGATTTTGATATCAATTATTCTTTAAATTTAATGATTTTCATTAGAAATTCTGAATAAATTATATGTATTTAGTCCACACATATGTAAATTTAGTAGTTAATGCAGAAATTTTAATTTTAATTTCATAAATAGACTTATGAAATATTTGAATTCTCATTTTTGCGATGAAGATTCTAATCCTACCGGATCCTATTTCGCGTCTAATGTTTTCTTATCATGAGAATAGCTTTTGTTTGACAAAAAACATAAGTATTAATATCATATGATTTACAGTTAACTTACAAGTCAAACACTTTTATGAGTTAGTTTTGTTTAACATTTAATATCAGATTAGATAATTTCAGGTGAGATAAATAGCAAACTTTTATTGGAAAAACATTGTCAGTATTATACCACTAACACTTTGAGAAGACTGGTATGAACTAAAAATTACAAACAATCAATTTATGAATAACATACTGTAGATACACTTTATTTAGAGGCCAATTCTTTATATCTCTAATGTTTTATCTTCGGATTAAAAGATTAGAATTTAATACATTCGGATCTTTTATTATAATATTGATTTTGAAAATAATATACAGTCGTATTTATTTTTCATATCTGTTGCGCTGTAGGTTTGTGATCGATCACGAAAGATCATACTTTTAAATATTTCAAGTTTGTAAACTTTTAAAAATAAATCTTTTATAAGTCAATAATAGAACTTAATTAAATAAAATTTATAAATAAAAATTTGATAATTAAAGCAAATGAACTCAGCCTTACTCTGGCGTCAGTGATCTTGAACTCTCTCAATATATACTGAGGCATATTATATTCAGTGATGGGGTCGACCACAAAATATAAATATCGTTGAGAACGTTCTGAAGGCCAATACTGATGACACTTTTCTCTTCCCATTTCTTTCAATTTTGTGAGAATCACCACAATGTTAGAGCTATGCTCCCAAAGCATTCTCCAAAAGTCTTCAGTAGTTTCTGGTAGAGGTCCTTGAGTTGCAATATAAGCGTTTCTGTATTTATATCCGTCAATAAAACTGGCGTTTATATAATCGGATCCGTCGACGCCTCTCAAAGGTTGGAGAAAGACTCGCGTCGACTCATATGGCAATATATTCATCAGACGATTCTTGAACTTATTGACAGGTAAATTGGCGCTCACGAACTTATTGGCAACTGTTTTCATGGATGCAATCTTTTTAAACTCCAATTCCATGCCTGTGATGTTCTCTCCCGGAACCACTTGCATAAGAAGTTGGATGTGATTATATAGATTACGTGCCGCCACTTCTGTATTGCCAGCGATCACCGCTTCAAGTACTGCATCGTGAATGAAGATATACTGATCTTCAGTTTGAACGGTATAATTGCGTTGTGCTCTTAGACAAGTCACGTGACCATAAATATCAAGAGTATTTTCATACTTCAGTCTTTCAAGCATGGAGTCTATCACTACATAACAACCAGTTCGGCCTGAAATGCAATTTAATAGAAATTATTCATTCTTATCAAATAAATGTGAGACATGTGAGACATACCGACACCAGCAGAACAGTGTATTATCAAAGGTCCAGCTTCTGGAGGATTCATTGTTCTCACCCTTCGCAAGAACATGAGGAATGGTGTCGGATGATCGGGAACGCCATGGTCTGGCCATGCGGTGAACTGAAACTGACGAACTTCTCGGTTCTCACCAAAACCACTTCGTTGTAAAGTAAATGTTCGGATACAATAAGACGCCAACTCTTCGTAATTTGTTAGCGAGACATGCATTACACCATACGATTCAACGCCACGCGAAGGCCAATATTGATCACATTTAATACGAGTTCGCTCTTCAAGTTTAGTCATCATTACTATAGCGGCACTTCTTTGTTCCCAAACCATTCTCCAAAAGTCACCTTTAATTAAATATGAGAAATGTTAGTTTCATAATAAATATAAATAAATTTTGCAAATGTATTCACCAAAAGTTTCAGGCAGTGGTCCTTGAGTTGCAATGTATGCGTTTTGTTTTCGATACCCATCACAATAGTTTGCATTAATATAATCAGAGCCGGGAATGTTGTCGAGTGGCTGCAGAACAACTCGACTGTGATCATAAGCGATGACATTTGCGTATCTGTTTTTAGGTTTATTAACTTCAAGGTTAGAGTTTTCCCAAGTGAACTGTTGTCCCGGTTCTATCGATTCGTATTCTTGTGAAAATTTCATATTTTCGTTGGCTTTCAGACGTTCGATATGATTAGTAAGTTCTGTCACAGGAATGGGCGGGTGACTCATCATTGCCGGTGTTTGATAGTTAAGTCGTCTCAACTCAACCGGATCTGAAGGATGAGTCGTTAAATCACGCGGTTCTGCAGTGCTCATCAACAGCTTCATAGTTGTGTCGGCCGCAGGAGATTTGATCAGTTGTCGGCGTCTACAGAAAATGGAAAAACGCCTACAATTTGCGCACATTTTCAAAGCAAAATAAAAAGCAAAAAAAACCAAAAGAACTTAAAATCCAAAATTCACTGATAAACACAAATTAATTAATGAGAGAAAGCATACCGTCTAATAATGCAAAATCCAACGGACATCACCACCAAAAGTATTGCCAATACAATAGATAATATCAAAATAGCTCCCGATTTATCACCGGCTCTACTGATAGGAATAGGCGCTCTGTCTCCTTGTTGAGGATCTGAGGGATTCCCCACTTGATTACGACCGTGACCTTCGGCTGTAATCGACTCCAAACTCAAAGTGTCAGAAAATGGAGAGCTAGTGAATAGGCTCTAAAAGTAAAATAAAGAAAATATTTTCTTACTCACGAGTCAGTGCAATGAAACAAAGAATAAATTGAAATTAACCTTAATTGGTGTGTCAACAACCGCTCGAATAAAAATCTGATATAAGACCCCTTTTATTAATCTTCTATTAACAAATCCATTATATTTTTGTCCGTCTCCGAGTGAGAAAGTGTTAGGTATGGCTCTTCTCATCCATTTGGCTGCGATATAAGGCCCTATTCTATCGACTTGTGTAGCAGACAATTCTTCAATTGAATATAAATCCGGGTCTTTATTAGCGAATTCTTGAGGAACAACAACAAGATAATAGTGACTAATGGGTCCGTATTCCTCTGAAGCTTGAGGTAAAATAACTGTAATTTGTTGTTTGTTTTGTGATTCAATAGAATCAGGTTTGACCATAGGCTTAGGCGCTGCCATCGCTGTGGTGACAGTTATCTTCGCGGGCGGACGGAAGGACTCGTCTGCTGGTATTGCTGTCACATTCACTTGATATGTGGTGAATGGCATCAAAATGTTAACTTTGTATTCGGTCACTTCTGAGCTGACAAATATTGATTCGGGATTTATTGGCAGTTTTTGTAAGAGTCCCTGACTATCATAGAATTCCTTATGAGCCCCATATGTTATTTTATATTTGACTGGTTCCAGCTTTTTGGGCGGTTTCCACGTCAGAGTCATTGTATGAGTGGTTACTTCTAGTGCTTGCAAATTGAGTGGAACATCAGTTGGATCGGTTCGAACGGTAATCAGTTCAGAAAGTCGGCCCAACCCTTGGTTAGTATAAGCGGCCACACGAATGGCATACATTGTTTTAGCTTCTAGTCCTGTAAGCGCTGCCGACCATGTCAGCGATACTTCTCTTTTATACCAAAGATCAAGATCTTCGACAGCAGTTTGAGTGTATAACACGTGATAACCGAATATATCATTAAAGAAGGGCATTTCGTCCCACCAAACCTCTACTGATGTTTCTGAAGTGCTCAACGCCTGTACATTAGTAGGTGCGGGCGGAACATCGCCCGGAGTGGTCAACATCATTGGTGTACTCCAAGGCCCACCTCCTCTGCTTGTATAAGCTCTAACTCTATTAGTAGAGAAATACAGGAGTCAGACAAATAGACAAAAAGCTGAATAATTAAACAAATATTCAGCAGAAGTTATTATAAGCATTACCTAAAAGAATACTCTGTATTCTCATCTAATGAACTGAAAACCATTCGTGTTTGTGAGGTATTGTATTCATTGGGAGTCTTATCGGATAATTTATGGAAATTAATGCCATAACCAGATATCCTTCCATTCTTATATTGAGGAAGCGGTGGATCCCAATTGACGACAACAGTGGTTGGACTTTGTAAACGGTGTGTCAAGTTTTGTGGCGGAGCTTTTGGTATGCCTTCTGGTGTTTCCACATAAGCAACTGATTCCTGTCCCCAACCGATAGCATTTCGTCCAGAAATGCGAAACTCATATCTGGCGCCTCTGTCTAAATCTCTTATGATTTTATGCTGTTCTTGAGGTTGAATTTCGATTTCCTCTCTATGAGTGCTATCAAAACGACCGTATTTTAGCTTAAAGTCAAGTAATTGTCCATAAGTGTGATTGGGTCGCGACCAGTGAACCTCAACACTCATTTGTGGCTCGTCTTGAAGTAATCGAATCAGAATATCAGGTCTGGTGGGAACGCCTCCCAGTGTTCGCACATTTTTAGAACGACTGCGAGTTCCGTCTCCTTTTCGAGTGACTGCCGCCACTTGAACAGCATATTCAGTGTCGGGCTGTAAACCGGTCACATTGTATTCCTCGGCCAAACCGTCCGCCACATCATAACGGAGCGGATCATTAATGAAGTCGCCGTTTGTATTAATTTCTTGAACATATATTTGATAACCTCTTATTAAACCGTTTTGTTCTTTATGAAGAGGTGCAAACCATTCCACCAGAATTGCTGTGCTATTCAAAGCCGTTGCTCTTACTTCACGCGGTTCACCGGGAACTAACATTTGACAAAATTAATTATATTAAATCGAATTAAGAGAACATAAGATAAGCCCATTTTTCTATCAATCAAATAATTTCAATTTTCATTAATAACAATGTGATAACAAATTATATTAAATTTTAATAATTTTAGTACTGTATGAGCGAAAAATGGGCTTTCAATCAAAGTTTAATATTGAGAAAAGTTGAGAGTAAGAGTTGAGTCATCGTTAGTGAAAAGTATAATTTGTTAATTGCCGGTAATTAAGCGAATTGTTTCGAAATATATTGAGTATACAAAGCATAGAATAAGCAATGGAAGCATTGAGAGAGAAATATTGAGAATTGAAATCTTTGGACCTAACCATGCGAGTGCTTACCGTCTTCATCAGTTCGGAGTAAAATAGGTTCAGAGGCGGGCCCGTCGCCAACTTTAGTGCCCGCAAGAACTGATATACGATAATCAGTCCATTTATTCAAATTTTTAAGTATAACAGAATGCTCTTTAGCCGTGACATTAACTTCGTTGAGCTTTTTAGAGGGCTTTTTGCTCTCTTCACTATAAATAACTTTGTAATAAGTAATGGTTCCATGATGTTTGTCACGGGGTGGGGACTTCCATACAATTCGCAAGGATTTAGAGTCTAATGGAATACCGTGGACTTGTTGAGGGGGGGCTCCAGGCACTACAGGTACAAACAAACCAATCATATCGTGTGCAATAAATTAAATCATTAATTAAATCAGAGATCATAATAAAATAAATTTTTAAAGTGCATTAAATGGGATTAATCGTCATTTCTATACTAAAAACTTAAGATTTAAAATTCAAACAACAGATTAAAATAATTGCAAATTATCACAAACACAATACTGTTACAGGTAATTAAATAAATTTGGTTTTAGGAGTTTGTGGTGTTATTAAAATGACAAATAGAATCTGTAGTAATGATCTTTCTTCTCAAATGCATTTCTAATAATTGATTAATAAATGCCAAACAGAAAAATTTCTGGATTTAATATTTTAATTCATTTTTAACCCAATTATTTTAAATTCTGAAAAATCTGGTTATAATTTATTAAAAACTATTGTCTCGTGAAAAGCTTGGAATAAAACCTAAACTCTTTTGGAGACATTAAATTGAAATAATTACCATACCTTATAAACCTGTACTGTATATAAGTTAGTAAAGTGTAGAACTGTATATATGTTAGTAAAGAAGTGTAGAACTGTATATATTATGCATTTAATGCTAAAATGCGCATAAAGTTAATTCTAAAAATCCATTAAAGACATACCGAATTGTTCTGTTTTGACAGGTATTGGAGGTGTGGCGGCCCCTTCACCTCTGCGCGATTTGGCAGCGACCCAAACGTAATAAAGAGTATCGGGATAGAGATCTCCTAAAGTGAAAGTTTCGACATCAGGTATGGCACGTCTGTATTCTTGGTTAGTGAAAGTGTCGTTCCAATAGACCTCATAACCAATAATTGCTTCGCCCGCATGAGTTGGCTTTTGCCAATTGAGTTGAACTGTAGTCGAAGAAGTGGCCACAGCTCTCAGGTTTGAGGGCTGACTCGGAACTCCCTGTTGTGTTTTGACCTGAACAGGTGCTGACAGAGGACCAGCACCTCTACTTGTAAACGCCTGAACACGAATCGTATAAATCATCTGCGGCTGTAAATCAGATATTGTGGTCAACTGATTGCTGTCCACAGTTTGAGTGGTCCACGCAGTTGTAGGCAGACTGGGCTGTGCCGTGTAATACACTTTATAACCAGTCACTTGACCGTTGGGCTCTTCTGGTTGGTCCCATTGCACTACTATTGTGCTTGAGCTCAATGGTCTCGCCTGAACGTTACGCGGAGAACTGCCCAACTCTGAAATTTTAATATACTTATCGTTAAGTCTTATACATTAGCATTAAAATAGGTTTTAACGCATCTATCAATTCATTGTTATCTTTAGCTCAGTTCTATTCAATAATTCAAGTATTTTGAGCTCCGCTTCTATCAAAAAGTCTATTCAGGTATAAAGTTTGGGCTATTTTGAGATATTCTGTAAATTCCTGAAACCATTATTTAAAAAAAACATTTCTCCTAAAATAGTAGATATGATACCAATCATTTTCGGAAAAAATTATAAAAACAATTACAGGAAAAAAGTTAAGACGAAATAATTTGAAATGTGTCCGAATATAGAAAATGTTTCAAATATAAGCATAAGATCTCCTGTGATATAAAAACATTCAGTGTCCCAATTTTTGTTTAAATGGTATCTTTAAATAAGTTCAAAACAGATTAAAAAAATTTAAAAAACAGGAAAATAAAATTATTTGATCAATGAATAACATTTAATTCAAAAAAACTGTTCCTTATATTTAAAATCAAAATTAAAAATTAGTTTAAAGAGAAGGAAATTGAATTATAGTACGCATTATTGAAATGGAATTGTAATTAGATTTCTATCGAATTTGAGTTTAATTTAAATCAAAAGATAAAGTTCAGTAAACTTAAGAATTTCTAACTATTAATCAGAAATAGAAATGTAATTCTCTTTTTGCAATTCTAATTATTATAATTTTTGGTCAATTTTAAGCGACAATAATTGCAATTTATTAAACTTCACAACACTTACTTCGATATCCATTAACAACTGTTGTTTGATAGCAATTAAAACAAAAGCAATTTGAGTGTAAATAGAAATAGAAAAAATTAGAAATAGAAATAGAAAAATAAAATAAAAAGCATTTACTTGTTTCGCCAGTAGTGACAAAAGCAGGAGCACTGGGCGATCCGCGACCTATTGCATTGACAGCCACCACATAAAACTCATATTCAGTGTAAGGAGTGAGTGAACCGACAATATAGAAAAAAGTAGTGATTCCGCTGATTTCACTGTAGTCTTGATTAGCATTTTTAGGTTTATATTGAATAACAAAGTAAACAATATTTTCAGCGCCGATGTCATAAGACCAGGAAAGCCTGACAGAAGTTGGCGTAACGTCTGAGATCCTAACATTGGTTGGCGGGCGCGGCAAAGATTGCACAATGACTTGAGTGAATGACTCAATATTTCCTAGTTTTGAATGAGCGATACAGGTATAGTTGGCCGACTCTCTTATGTCTTCCAGTTTGAGCACATTTTTGCCGATCGGCATATTGTTCTCTGAGTTTATATCAGTCAACCCTTTCTTCCAACTGACAAAAGGCATCGGAGAGCCCACTGCAACGCACGTCAAATTGAGACCACTTCCAGGCATTACTTCATATGTGGGCTCAGGAGGAATAGAAAAGTATGGCGGAACCACTCGAGCTTTTAATTAAATTACAATTTTATTAATTCTTAGAACCAAATCAGATATCAGTTGTTGTTAAAGATTTTAACTTAATCTAAAATAACTCACTTCTCACATAAAGAGTGGCTAAATCTGAATAAGCGGATCCCATCTTGTTCTCGGCTACACATTCATATTGGCCTATAATATAAAATAATTAACATAGAAATGAGATCTCTTGTTATATTACAAACATCTAAACATTTATTAGTTCTGTCCATAAGTTTAGTTTTTTTGACAATAGCCTAATAAGTGCTATGATTCTGAATAGACTTTTAAAGTTAACTTTCAAAAGGATTTGGAAATTATGCAAATAATTCATCAAAGAATAATTTTAAATGATATATAAACTAATGTTCTCTCATACGGAATAATAATATGCAGAGTGTTTACTGGTGTGAACACAGATTAGTAAAACAAAAGTTAATGAATTAATTCCAAAGAAAACTATATAAAGGTCTGCATTAATTGCGAGTTATTGCACAGCACAGTGAAGTACAGTGTTGTGGAAATTAAAATCTATACTTTTATTCAATTTCTGCCTTATCTCGAATTAATAAAATATAAGCTAAACCTCTGGGATAAAAGCTTTCAATATGTTTTCAACATTAAAATATAGTAAATAATTAACTTAAAAATTTGGAGTTAAGTAGGATTTTTAACTGTTATAAATTGATTATATTTGTTGACATAAATGACAAATAATTTTTAAAATAAGAATTATTTTTATATATGACCATCATTTTGATATAGATGCGGGAAAAGTCTTAAAAAACATTCATATTTCAAACAAATCTTCACTTTTATTAATATTCATATTATGGACTTGTGTTTCAATACATGAGATGTAAGATAACTCAAAGCTAATAAAATAACATGAGCTCCAGTTTATCTTCAAATTGAAAATAATCTCAAATCTACTGAACTTATTAAAAACGCTTTACAATGAACTCTTCGCTAACTCGCAGAAGTGGGAAATCGTTAATTACTAGAAATTTGTAACTGTTATCTGTTAATCAATTCTCATTTATTTGATTAAGAGATTATTTTATTTGATTAATTATTTGAAGTCAAAGAAAGTTTATTATAAATTTGGAACACAAACGGTTAATTCAAACTAAAACTATACGAATCAAAGATCGAATAAATGTATTTAATGTGGAAAAAAGACCAAAATTAAACTCTCATTTAATAATAAAACATAATATAAATTGATAATTAGTTAAACGCAATCAATACATACCCTGATCCTGTTCTTCTGCTGAAATTATTTGCAGAGAAGCTATAAATAAAATAAGTGTTAGAAGAGATTTCATTAAATTATATTTCGCTATATATTCAAAGCTTCAGACAATAAGCGTTTAAATCATTTTCAAACTCAATACAGGACAGACACAAGGCATGAATTAATCTGAAAACACCCCCAACTTATCTTAAAACAATTTTTTTATTTATAATAGTTTAAGAAATTGCAGTAAACATATTGTCCTTAAATATTATAAAAGAAATGTTTGTTCACTTAATTTCGAAAAAAGATTTATAGAAAAGCTTTAACTGAAAAAACTTTTTAATTCATGATTTTTATATCTTGTTAGGGATCAAGTGATTGATCATAAGAAAAGGTTTGCACATAACTTTATTTAAACTATTAATTAAACTGTTTTTCTGTTATTTCAAATAAATGAGTTCATAATAAACTCAAATTTGGAATTTAATCGATCAAAAGAAGGCTTTTCTGTAAAGTCCTGTATAACGCCAAAGTGTACAATATTTCAACCTTTTTTAAAAACTTGATTTATTACTGTAGAGTAATTGCATTCTTATTATCAAATATTACTAATGAGTTAAAACAAACTCCACTTCCTATTTAAATACTTGAAAAGAAATCCTAACATGGATTACATTTTGTAAAATAGTTTAGATGTATAATGTATTAAAATATTCTGACACTATCTCATAATTTGGAAAAAAATATGAATTTTAAAAAGCATTCGATGGGTTACAGTATTGAGTAATTTGAAGATTATAACAATTAAATGTTAGTCATGTATTGCCTTAATTGAGATGAGTTTATATGGCAATAAAGTGCAAATGACAACTGATGTCTGTAAGTAAGGTATATGTATGGTATGTGACACTAACCTCCCTGGTAGTAAGAATATCTTGTATTACTCATATCGATAGGAATCATATCTTTGAGCCAAGATATATGAGGTTCCGGATCGCCTTCAGCTTTACAGGGAATCAGAGCATTACGACCTCTTTCAACGCCTTGCATATGAGGCTGAAGAGTGAAACGCGGGAATCCTTTGGGTATGTCTTCCTCTACAAAAGTAAAGCAAAAATATAATTATTGAGTGGAACGAGTGTTTAAAGTTGAATCATAAATGAAAATCACGTCTCACTCACGAGACAGTTACTGATATCACAATAGATTAAATCAATTAATAGCTTTACACGAAAAATAAATTAAAGAAAGAGAGAAAAAGCTTTCATTTTTCACACATTTCATTAAACTTATCAATTAATGTATTCTGAAATGAGTTTATATTACCAGAAAAGACATTTAGAAGAGCTTGAGCTCTGACAGGTTCTCCGACTCCATTTTCCGCCAAACATTCATAGGAAGCGTTATCTCGATTCTGGTTTGCAAAAAGATTAGTATTAATATAATTTCTATTGTTGTAAAGTCTTGTCTTCAATTATAAAAGTAGTCTGTATTCAGCTCTGTTAAAACGTGTTTTCTTATACGCTTTTGCATTGTTTTCATTACTTATAAGCAGTGACCGAAAAATTAAGAGTAAAAAAAGTATTTAAATCTATAGAGAATCTGGATCTTTAAAAAAGGAAAAACGGATATAAAAAAAAGATATTTTCGTTAAATATTGTCAAATGAGAGACATTTCAAAAACAAATTCTAACTCTGAAAATACGTTTTTGACTTTCAATTATTAAATGATTGAAAAATTCATAGTTTGACTCTTGAGTTATGTCTTATGGCTATAAATATTAATAAATCACTTTCGAACTAATTTTAAAAATCATTTTATCACTCAATTTAAAAATATTTCAAAAATAATTTTTAAATCTTTAACTGTATTTAGTGTTTAAATATTAAATATTAGTCTTATATTTCAATTATGAGTAGTTTTCGATGTTTAAGCGGTTCTCATAAGGGATTAAACTTTGAGCTAATAATAAAACTTATATTCTGTGTTCCGTTACATAAAAAAATTTAAAAAGTTTTTCCCATAAAAAGGATTCTTAGTATAAATGCATTGAATTAATATATAAAAGAGAGCAATGAATGCACTTCTGATAAATAATCGATTTGTTTATAACTGAGTTAAGACTTAATAAAAGGTAAAAATGATATCTAATTAAGTATTGAAATATCGATCAAATAGGGCGTGACATACATGACATACACAATGCCTGAGCTGTGTCTGAGATATACTTTACTTAAAAATATTAATAAAAAATAAATAACTCACAGGTCTGACGGGTTCGATGCGAAGCACAGACCCATTGGGGATCTCGAGGACAGTATATCTCTGAGTGACCAAACGCTTCCCATTCTTCCTCCACTCGATCTGAGGCTTAGGGTTCCCGATGGCGGCGCAGATGAATGTGGCCACACGTCCCGTCACCACCAACTGGTCTTTCGGCGCTGTTATGATTCGCGGCGGGTCTGAAACATACAAAGCATTACATTACGTCTCAAATGCATTATTACTTACCATCACTTGTTCTCACTTTTGTGGCGATCGATATCACGATTATTAATAATAAGACAAACCGATGAAAGTAATCGCCCATCACTTCTATTGACTCTTCTCTACATTCAATTCTATTTAATACTTATTTATTTATTTATTTAATTATCATTTTTAATGAATCGACAAATCATCCAAAACTGCATTAAAACTCATTTTGTTTGCAGTAATCAAAACAGTTTAGTGTTTCTGTCATTTCTGCCATTTTTGCAAACACTGTGTTGACAGATATTATATAATACTGGCTCTCTTCACATAAGACGTAACACTCGAGTCAGAGGGGGCTAACGCTCAGCATTTTATTATTAGATAATTGTTATATACTTTTTACAGACTTTTTAGATAAAGGTTTTGACTAAAGTGCGATTTTAGTGGAGAGTATTTAATGGTACCTATGATATTACAGTAAACCCTCTCTATCTTGAACACCATCTCCTATTTTGAGCCTAAGGTTCAGATTCATTAAATACTTTGTAAATTATTTAAAAGAAAAAACACTTTAATTGACAATAAATGAACATTTATTGTAAAATATCATATTTGTATTGACTTTTTCTGACAATAATTGAAATATGATTTAAACAGTGATTAAAATGCCTCAAAAATAGAAATTCAAAACTAATTAATTGAGTATTGGGTACAAAATGCATACAATTCAGGGAAATTCAGTCAAAAAGAATAATCGATTAAATACAAAGTCTTGTCCGGATATTACTAAAAATCAAGAAAATATTTAAATTTTCGAAAATCAGAAATAAGAAATCGAAAATTTTTTTAATGATTTGTAATTTTTAATAATTAATTTTTTCAACAATCAAATGCTAATAAAGTTTCGATAAAAAGTTAGTTTCAATTTCGATGAAACCGGACTTAATTATGAAATACTTCCGAAAAAGACATAATTAAAGACCCGAAATATGTCGGCGGAAATTTTTTTACATATTAATAAAGTTATTAATGCAATAATCGATGTTAAGACTAGTCGTAGAAAAACAATACAAACTTCTATTGTTTTTTTCATAGAAAATAATTTCAAAGCAAATCGTTTATAATAACCCGCGTTAAAGCGGTTTATTATAAACGGTTCGCACTTGAGTTCAATATTTTAATTAATATGCAGTAACATTATGCATAAAAAAGTAATATTTCCTTGAATTAAAATTATTTTAATTCTGAATAAGTTTCAACTCTTTTAATAAGTGGAATATAAATTGATTTTTATTATTGATTGAAAGCTAGCGTTGTGAGGATTTAATTGAATATTTAATTAGCTATTTAATTAAACATTTAATTAAATAAAAATTTTTAATTAAAACTTTAATTAAATATTTAATTAATTATTTAATTAAATGAGGTAGGTTTAAATTAAAATTTTAAGAGCAAATTTTTGGTGGCCTCAACCTTAATTTTTTGATTCAAATTAATTTTTGAGTTAATATTTAACTTATTATTCGTTTAATTGAAAAATATATCTCAAACAGAAACTTGAAAGTTGAATCTTATTTTACAGAAAGTTCCATTGTTTTATTATGGCAGAATAAATTAAATAAATTAATTAATTAAAACTTTAATTAAATATTTAATTAAATGCCTTCGAATAAATTCAATTAATTTAACAACGCTACTGCTAGCATTGATTATACAAAAATTAAAAAATTTTATTCATTTATGTTTATTTAGAGGGAAATCATTTATTAGTACTGTATAAAAACAATTATTGAAAAATATCCTAAATACTCCTTAAATTTATGATATTTAAACATAAAAAAATCTATTTTTCGGTTTATTCAGCGTGATATGGGGTCTTCGCCGAATGAAAATTTTTAGATTCAGAGTCAATATTCGGTAAAATTCGACTTAAGCCGAAAAACCTTATCACTAACTCTAGTAAATAATGTAGTATTTCTGGTTTAGCTAACAATAAATGGCATATCAAACTTGTCACACACTTTAACACTACATTTTAATCGATGCTCTCGTACTTGTATGGATATAATATGATATCTCCACACTAGCACTCTAGTACTCATTTTTGTGCAGTACTTGAGAGAAAAGTTGAACACATATGGAGAATTATGTATTATCTCATCTCGTAGTTATACATAAGTTATTGTTAGTTTTCTAAATTTTGGTTCCATTTCCTCTGCACTGAACTGTTATCGTGATCTTTGAATATGATATTCTATTGTATCAAAATTTTATACTAAAAACTTTGAAGAATTAAAAAATGTTATAAAAATAGTTAATTTTTAAAATTAACTATAGATTGAATTGAACGATATTTGTTTAGGCTTAAGTTTCTTTTTATCTTATCCTAAATATATTCACTAAAAGGACTATTCATTAAATCAATTGAAGTTAAACCTCTATTCTTGATTCAAATGCTTGATTTAAAACAGTTTGAGTATTGTTGAAGTAAAAAGTTTAAAAACTACTTTAACTGAGATCAGCTTTTTCAAATAAATTCCAAATGGAAGCTGATTTTCCATTGCAAAGTAGATTATCGTATCTTTTTGATTGTGTCCCAAAGTCATTGTTTTCGCTTATATTTTTAGTGCTCTCTCGAATTTTGAATGAGTTTGTAATACTTTCAGCAGTAGAAAACTCTTTAATGATTGAAACTTTTTTCGTTTTTATTCATATCATTTAGAGCCCAGTCAATAAATTTCATTATCTCAATCTCCAGGCTCCATAACCGCTTCTCAGTGCTCAGCCGCATACAACTTCTTTTTAAATGATATCAATAAAAGAGTAAAGTTTTCTCATTGGAAACGCTTATTTTCATAAACTCATTTAAGTTGTAACAAAAATTAAAATTTTCAAATATATTTTTATGTATGCAACTATTTTCTCAATAAACCATCAGACCCGTCAGACTCACAACCGTCAGACTTCACAGACGTAACAGCAAAGTCACGCGGTTAGCCACAGAAATAAAAAAAATAAAAAAAATACTTATACTTAACCTTTAAACAATT
>JAUJYT010000735.1:0-15691 GCA_033996565.1 Nanhermannia nana
GGCCTAAACTTTCCGCTTGTTAACCATTTAAATCTAGCAAATAAATTAAATTATGAAATCAGAAGTTAAAGTTTTAAACAAAAAAAACATTACAACAGTAATGATTACCATTATTATCAATCAACGTAATTGTAGTATAATTTTTTAATATGCAAATTATTAGATCAAAGAGATACTAAATTAAAGAAAGGTTCCTTAATATGTTATTTCGACATAAGCCCTAATACAAGGTGTCATTCTCATTGATATGCTCAGTGAGTGAGAGTATTTTCAGTAATTGTTCGTAGTAACACATACTGGTTAATATTTACACGCACCAGAAAGTTTGACTCATAATTTCACGTGAGAATATCAATGGTAAGCTTTCCCATCGCTCCACAGACTAATACTAATTCAGCTCATTTATTGTGCACAAGTATTCTACTATTCTATACTATAAAAGTTAAGAATATAGTGCTCTGGCGCTTATTTCCGAAATCATTTAAGTGCATGTATTACAGGTGTAATGATATCCCACACATATTGAGCATTATTCTTGTGCTCAAACATTCAATAGAGAAAAAATTTCAAAAATTCGTAACAATACATACTTTTTAAATTGGATTTTATGAAAAAAATAACTTGTTTTCAAACTGCTATAAATAATTCAAAGCTAAAATTTTTCTATAAGTTTACATTAGGGGTAAATTAATCAGTGATACGAATCTGAAGCAGCTGTTGCTCAACATTTGATACTTTGAACATCAATTTCAAGTCTCTACTTCATGACCCATAACTAATAAACAACACTACCGGCAACCCTGTCTTCATGTGTAAATCAACAGCAAATATTAAGCAGTGTTAAGGCCTGAAACCAATTATAGCTTCCTTTTTGAGTTCTTCAGTTAAGCCTCGAGAAAGTGATTATACAAAGTTTCTCACTCTTCACCTAATATACTATCCATTCGTTTTTCTTTTAAAGTTAATTAAATGTCTAAACAGTTATTTCTGGTTATCAAAAATGATGATAGCTTTGAATGAAGCGATCGGACATTTAAAACAATTTATAAGAAATTAGATTAAACAAATGAGCTCAACCTCTCACGGATAACATGCATTCACACAGTTATCAAAACATCTTCTCTATAATTTATTCGCTTTAAAAATTAGCTAATTTTCTAGATAATGGCGTTTAATCTTCACTAACATACTATTCAAATGACATTAAATTTTACTGTTTGTAGGTATTCATTGCATAGTAAAAAGTTTGCAGCTTTTAGTAGCGGTGAAGCATTTCTTGAGCACAATGGCACTAAAATGCATATTTGATAAGCCATTCATTATTGTGTCGACAACATTATCATTTGATTATGAAAGCCAAAGGTTAGCTCTACAGTAATTTTATGTTAGAATTTACCTTTTTATGAAACTCAATCTCTTTCACAGCATTTGGTTTGGAGCCCTCAGAGCCCTCACGAAGATTTAAGATACCCATCAATTTGAATAATAAATATTTAGTATTAGAATTTGGCGAAATATACAATCATTAATAACAATTTGCTTGTATTTCCCCTTTAATAATACTTAGCCTACAGTTAAAGAATGTCCGAAATTTCGATTTAAGTTTATGTCGAAATAACTTATTGCACACTTACATCAATTGAACTCAAAGTATAATCGATTACTCTTTTGCAACTAAAAATTTAAAGCTTAAAATTTGAATTAAAAATAAATTAAAGCAATAATAAAAATGTTAAATAATCTTTTCTAAATTCAAAGCAATAATTTGATAGAATTTAAACGTTTTCTAATGAATAAAATAACTAAAATAATCTAACTTTCAATTAGAGACAAGAATTAAAATTTATTGGCAAAATGGTTATGGACTAATAGTATTGAATGGGATTTGTACAGTATAGCAATAACTATAATAACTATATCTAATTTAATTTTATTAGTGTGCATCTCAACGCATCTAATAAGTGTATCTGTTACTTAATTTTGCTCTTTAAAGTGATGGGTGGATGGCTATCATTGCAGCGCTAAAAGCATGGGAATGAGTCAAACTTCCGAGTCCGTGGGAACATCTTATGCAAGTAAGGTGTAGGGCTCACTCTTTTAATAGTAAACTTTCGTAACTAAGAATCTAACGTCAATTTTAGTTTAGAGCCGAGAGTATATGCGCGAATAGGGCACTCATTTAAAATTAGTACTTTATAGAGATAGCAAAGCATAAGTTTTTTAAATCAAGTCTAACTTCTTAGGCATAAGACTTAAGAACTACTACTGTATAGGTTTTTGATGCCTTAGGTTAGAGTAATAAGTCACGAATGAGCATCGCTTCAGACACTCAGACACTGCTATACTGCACGCAAACATCAACTTTATTTCGTTGACTATCGTTTTCTTTAATATAAATAGACTTTTTGTTTATGAGACTTTATTTTTTGTTCTCATTTTAGTCAAATCGATGGCCTATCGCTTCGATGATCAAAAAGCACATTAAAATGAATTTATTATTGAATTAATGATTAGGAGAAAAAATGATTGATTGCTTGTTTCCATTTTGATTATTAAACAAATACAGAGAATTCAATATGAAATTATTAAATCCAAGTCAAAAGTCTGTAATCATATCTAATCTGTTTATTTGATCTCAAAATTGAATGCAAAAGTATTGATCAATATATTAATAAATGTAAGACTGGGTTTACTTTTGCTTTGGTTCTTGAATGACCCGTATTTTGAAAAAAGTAGTGACAGCTTTCAATTGGGGAGTCCTAAGCCATGTCATGTATAAATCATGTATTTATCATTTTTTATTTTCAACAAACTATTCTATTGTTTTCCTTGTTATGCATTCAAATTTTATAATAATAGTCTTTTGTGTCTTTGTTTCAGCAGATCATAGCTTTGAAAGAATTGTATTCAATTCTAATAGTTTTATATAAAGTAAAGAATATATAAAGTAAAGGAAAGAATTTGCATGTGCCTCAAGTAATGAGCCATCAGAAGGAAGTCTTACGCATAGGCTTTATGCTTATCTAAGAGCGAACCAGAGAGAGCTTAGTAAAGCGGCTTTTTTCTTAATGCAATGCAAGACGTAAATACTTTCTCTCTAGTTCTCTATGTTGTATATGCAAAAAAGGCTAAAAGCCGGCAAATTTAATGCACAAAAAGCTGATTCGTTCTGATTCTCTTTTTACTGTGTGTTTCAATTCTTTTCTCGTATCAAAGTTAAGACCTTACTCTTCAAATACAGCGCTTTTATGTAGTTTTTTGCGTTATTTTTTTTCGTACTTTGAAGAACTGTTTGTTCAAATCTACTTTCATGAATATTTTTGCCCAAATTAAAATATGTACATATATGACAGCCTTTATTTGCATTCTATATCCAATCTTACTTCTGAAGCTCTATTTTTGAGACTTAACATATTTATAATCTATTTATAGGTGTTATTCAACTAAAAAATTGGAAGCCATTAACTTTCGATCAAATCAGTGATAGCGTTGATGCAACAGTTGGTGATATTCTGGGAGACATAGCATCAGTTGCTACGCTTCGAATAAGGCTCTACAGGTACCAGACATTCACTCATTCACTTTTCAGGCAATTCATACAAACAGATACACACAAATACCTGTTTCAGAATCTCGAATATTAATATAATTCTCATCAATTGAGAAAATGTTTATCAATTTTCACATTCGGTCTAATTATGAGAGCAAAGGTTCGCTTTACATAACAAGTTAATTGATAAAAACCAACATAAACTGAAAAGTCTATGACTAGAATTAATTAATTTGTGTTAAGGACAGGGGACAAGAGCTCAATGTATTTTAAAGTAGTTGTTATGAAAGTACACTTTGTATCGCTTAATATCCGATCTTCTATTAGGCCACGTATGAACGCGGCTCATGAGTTAAAGGACAAATTGCTTCAAGTGTTACTGGCGCACTCGTATAGCCTTCTGGTCAACTCTGGCTGTCCTATCGATCAGGTGAGACTAATACTTACCGATAATATTAGTTATTTATAGTTTTAAATACCATAAATATTACGTATTTATAGTTTAAAATACCATAAATATTACTTTTTTATAGTTTAAAAAACCATAAATACAATTATAGTTATCAGAGTAATAATCGTTAAATTAATTATACATTTGTGGTGATTGCCTCTTAATTAACTGTTTAAAAAGATTTCTGTTTTCTTAAATTGCTTTATACTCTACTAATTGCTATACATTATTAATGATGATAATAAAAATTAGTCCCAAGAAAAATAAATTATATATATTTTATTTGTTTTAAATGGCATTTCAGTAGAGCAGAAAAGCGATGCTATAGGGCTTTGAGTTTTTTATTAGTTATAAATATTGCTTGATATGCAACAATGATTTCTCTCCAAAAGCATATATTGAAAAACTTTTTATCTTTTGATAGACTCATATCATATATAAGTTTGAGTTATAATATAATACGTAAATTTTGAAATGAAGTTTAGTAATAGATATGCATAGTGTAGTAGAAAATCTGCAAATCCATGGAACCAAGTATTAGAACCAGTTCTATAAAAGTATAAAAGTATTCTCTTTTTTTCATTTATTTTACTTCTAATATATTTACAATAAGAGAATTGCACGCATTTTATTATTTAAATCATATCAATAGCAAGAGCGGAACACAACTAATAGGTTTATATCATATTTAGAGAATGTTTTTCGCAAAACTTAGTAATAATTAAAGTTATAAAATGTGAGATTATATGTATGTATTTTGATATTGGTATTGCAATTCATTAGCATAAAGCATGCAAAGCATGAAAAGCATCCAAAACTTTAAATTCCCAAAAGTAAATATTCATATGTGTTTGCTATGAATACTATTCTAATATCATTACTCAGTCTGAGAGCTTAGTAGAAGAGATGATACCTAATTTGATTCCCCACAAACATATACAGACAAAACTTAATCTTCATTACGAGGGATTAAAGTCTTGTAGGAATTAAAGATTCCTTTTTTACTTTTGTATGCACTTTGTCGGTACTTTTGATGTATTTCTCTGTAATGAGCTTTCATTTCAAAAATGTGCTGTTATTCTGTTATTCTGTGATTAAAAATTTTTATGCTCTTAAAGTCAGCGCAATAGATACGACTCCTCTCATATCTGGTTTCTCTCCGCAACTCTTTTTCCAGAAGTATTATTAATCCTTAATTTTAAACTTATTTAATAATTAATGTTATTATTCAATTCAATTTATCTTATCCTAAAAGAATTTGTTATATGATATGTTATATGATATGCATTTGGTTTATTTATAGCAAATTTTGACTGGTCTTTGCCGCGGAAGAGTTGAGCAGGAGATTACTGATGAAACGCGGAGACGCTTTGATCAGTGGTATTTGCAGCAGGTCTTTAATCATTACAGACAAATAGCTATAGCAGCACAACAGCAGCAACCGACCCATCAGCCCAGCTCCAGACGAACGCCAACTCATCCACTCTTAATCGATTTAAACGCTTCTAATGGCGAACATTTGCATCAAAATATAGGTAACAATGGGGCCAATCATTCACCTGATAAACATCCGGCACTTATGACAATCTCATCGCCACTTAATAATCAGCACCAACACCAGCACATCACAAGTGTACGAACCCGTATTCGTACTTCATTTGATCCTGAATTAGAATTACCAAAACTTCATCGATGGTTCTCTGAAAATCGTCACCCGTCTAGAGCTCAGGTTCAGGAATATGTTAAAGAACTGAATTCACTGGAATCACGAAAAGGAAGAAAGCCTTTAGATATAAATAATGTGGTTTATTGGTTCAAAAACGCTCGCGCGGCTCACAAACGCGCAGAACTCAAGTTTGTCGGTGACTCTAATGTAAGCGTCGATAATATGATTAATGGAAATCATAGTCCAGGAAAGGCTGGGTCTGATACTAGCGGTAAATGCAATGAAGACTCCACTAGAAATGGGTCTGCAATTGATGACTATTACAGTCTTGACGAAGACGGAGATTCTTCACATGAGGCCACACAAACACTCGACCTATCCATGAGACCCGCGAAGAAAGCTCGATCTGAAAGCCCTGCGAGTAATGACTTTAGCATTAATTCTATGAAACAAGAAGAAGACGCTCAAAATGATGCGAACAATACAAATAATAATATAATTTCAACCATAAAACACGAGCCCATCGACCGGAATGATGGCAGCAGTGATTGCAATTCAATTGATGGAGAAGATAGTGATGAAGACAAAGAATATTTTGATAACATGTCAACATTCCAACAACAAGTGAACAATATTAATAGCAATTCGAACAATAATTCAACACTTCCCGAGTCACCTGATGGTCGACGCATTCGACGAAGTCGTACTTTTATTGATCCAATGTCTGAGGTGTGATATTTTTTTTCTCTTAAGTTTGATCTTAACTCAAAATAGAATCTCAAGTAATATACTATTAATGTGATCCATAGGTTCCTCGATTAGAGCATTGGTTTTCAATCAACACCCATCCGGCTCACAGTCAAATAGTTCGTTATACTGAAGAACTAAATAACTTACCATATCGTCAAAAGTTTCCAAAGCTTGAGCCAAAAAATATACAATTTTGGTTCAAAAACAGAAGAGCAAAATTCAAGCGTAATCTAACGCTCCCCTCATCACAAATTCATTCGACTTCGTCTTCGCTTAATATTGAGCGACTCATTAATGCACATTAAAGACAAACACAACTAAATATATATTAATTTTATATTTAATATAACTTTTAAAGAGAGCCTCTCCTAGTCCTTAATCTTATGTTTATTTTAGGATTTGTTATATTTCTCTGTTTTAAGCTATTGATTAGTAATATAACATTTGTACATATATTTAATTGGGTTCGGCAATATTTAGTAGTTGGGTATTAATTGAATTGACACAGAAAACAAATAATAGTTAAATCATTTGACAGTAAGACTAAAACTGTAATCATTTTTTGCATTCCATTTTGACTCGATATTTATAATGTTGACGACTAGTCTTTCGAGAGATCAATCATGTCTGGGAATCCTATCGATTACAAATCCATTTATTTGTCAAATGTTGAAATATCCACTAATTTTATAGATAACTATTTTAAGTTGTTTTCAACTATTCATTGTTGTTTATGTATAAAACATGATATTTCAACCTTTGGAATGAATAACTCATTCACCGATAGTACAGCCCTAACAAAAATGCTTTTTCCACCTTCTATATGACTGATAAGTTATTTTATTTATGATTTTTACTCAAATTAGTTTAAATTTTAGCCATTTTTTATTTATTTATAATTTTCAATTCAAATTATAAAAAAGTGAAAATTTTATACTAATCTTTATTATTTGTATTGTTATAGAAAATCATTTTTGTGAGGCTGTGTTCCCGACAAGTAATTTAAAACAAATTACAGCACTATTTTATATCCAAATTCAATAAATGTTATTTGAATTTACATTAATAAGTGATTAACATTCCTGATATTGAATTAATAAAAATGTTTTAAAGTGAACCTAAGCTCTCAACAACTTAATCAACTGAAGCTCTGAAGTTCTCATTTTTAATCAGTGTTTTCTAATTATAGTAAAGTCTATTCTTAGTTTATGTGATTCACTATTTCTCAATTAATTTGAACGCAAATATTTTATCTTCAAGTTTCTCATATACTGATAGATAAACCAAAATTGAATTCAATTACTTGATTGTCAACTTAATAGAGTGAATAAGAGTACAGTATTAACGAACTCACTTCATATCTAACGATAATAGCTATAAATTAAACATTCAATTAATTTTCGCATTTTAGGCACTATTTCGCGAAATAATCGAATTAGAAATCAAATTATTTTGGGTTTTTTTAAATGGCATTCAAAGAAACAAAACTATTATCAAAATTCTTTTGATTTATTTATCAATAAACATATAAAAACGGTCTCCATTTATAATAGACTCTCAAGAGTGCAAATTTTGAAAATCCGATTATAATTAAAATATATATTTATTTTGTCAAAGCTGTGCGGTTGCCATATCTGAATGGTCACAATTAACAGTTCGTGAAGCAGTACTTGAATTGTTAAGAGAGATATCGCAAAGTAAATTATCAAAATTGTGTCAAATATCTCAGGTAAGGGTGACTTTGACTCATCTTATTTAATGCGTATTTAAATTTAATAATCGTTTATTTTAATCGGTAAGAGAGTTATGTTGATAGTCTATGCTATACTTACAGCCACTTTTATCGAGTATTGTCAATAACAAACACGAAGGAAAAATTGGTAAAAGAAAATGCGAAGAATTCGGGAAATGGTATTATGATTATCGAAAGTCACATCCGCGTAAGTGTTTCACAATACGGTGCACAAAGAGAATATCTATCTCTATAATAATGCTTGTCGTGTAATATAATATTAATTAACCATTTTTTATATTCATTATAAAGATTACGAATAATGAATTATTAATTAGAGGGAAACTAATTCACTGCTATCTTTAGATTTAAAGTTATATAAAATTTATTTATAAAGCTATGAAAACGGCATTTGGTTTAGACTTTTTTCAGCCAAATTCGGCTAAATATGAGAGAATGACTGCGCAAACAATAGAACTATCCCTAAGAGACAAACTTTTCTATGAAAGCATTTACTTGAATAAAGTTAATTAAATTATTAATGAGCTTATTATTATTTTTATTAATATTATGTTCAGTCGGCGGTTGTGGTGGAAGTACTACTGCTTCACAAAGAGATAGTAATACTGAATGCGGTGCTGAAAAAGGTAAAGATTTGAATGTTAGCCAATGTGGAGAAACGAGATTAACTTTTCATACGAGCGTTGAAGTGCCACAACTGCGACAGTGGTATCGCTTTAATCCCAAGCCATCCGATCGAATACTCTTAAAATATGCAGAAGTCTTGAATCAAAGCTCATTAAGACAGGAAAGGTATTACTTTTTACTATTGCTTCAAACGATTTTGCAAATTATTAACAGTTATTTTGTTGACTCGTCTTTGGACATAAGTTAATACTCAAATTGGTGGCTCTTTAGCCCATTGTTATTGTTTATCAGAACAAGTCTATTGGTACTTAACTTGTAAATTATTACCACATATATCACACATATCACTGCTGAGCCATTTTCCCCTTTTAGGACCGCTCAAAATATGATTGATTCTAAACTTTCTTATTTTGTTAAATCTAAAAATCATTTCTTAAATTTATATTTTTTTATATATTATTCGGTAAAACTCGAAAATTTGAACAAATGTTAGATTTATTTCGCTTAAAAAATATAATGAACATTGAATGCAATTTTGAGAAAATTTAATTTAATTAAAAAGTTATCCGCAATTTAATTGAGTTATAAAGTGTTAGGAAACCAGGAAAATGTGTCACAATATTTACTTCGGATTTTTGATTACTATAAACTCAAATTACTGTTTAATACTATATTTTAGTTTAAGTCAATTGATTTATGATTTAATCGAGTTCTATATCAAAATTTCAATTAACTAAAAACCTTTTAAATAAAGTATTGCAATATATTTGAAAAATAATATTAGGAAATCCGGAAAAAGATCACTTAATGCGAAATATTCAACATGTTTGACAATATGGTCGGAAATCACATGAAACGCAGTTTAGAATCTATAAAATTTGAACTCAAAACGTGCAGTTTAAGCATTAAAAACACTTATTTAGATCTGATTTAGATATTTGAATATCTACTGACAGGAATGCAATTATAGGAACGCAACATATAGTAAACATAGTAATCAACAAAATGATAGTTCAAAGCTTTCAATGAATTATCTAATTCTGATATTTCATAAAAAGTAAAATTAAAACAAATATTTTTCATACAATAATAAGCGCATAAAAGCTAAAGCAATACATTTCTGCAATAATCTAAATATCAATATTAGAAACTTAATTATGTTGTTTGTCAGTGGATATTAAGAATCATAATGCACTGGTATAACAACTTTATAGCTCAAGACTGTATCTATATTTTAGATTAGATTAAACTCTTGACGTTTCAAATCTTTTCAGTCACTTATTTATAATAAAATTTTATTTTATAACAAAATATAACTCTCATTGAGAGAAATCTGACCGAGAATTGAGATTAAGTTGAGCTCAATATAAATCATTGCTAATAAAGTAAATATTTGCAAATCAATAGTCACTTACCGATAAACGGCTGGAATTAAAATCTTTTAGAATCAAATTTATTGTAAATCGAGTCAAAAACCAATAATTGTTATACAAATCTATAATTCATTTATCTGTCTATAAGTGTCTACTGTTTGGTCATAGAATTAATGTTGGATTTTGTTTAAAGAATTACTTAATTAATGATTTAGTTTAATATTCAACGAAGTCATTGTATTAGATATTAGAGAACAGCTAAATAATTATGTCTTTGATTTGGTTTTAGAAGTCCTTTATTTGAATCACTTTTAAACCGTTAAATAAATTAAAGAATTAATGTATAGAAGTCTTTATTAAATAACTATTAGACTTGAATGTGTTCTCTTTGGTCCACATATTAAGTGATTAATCTGATCACTGATTACTAATTAATTGAAATCATAGGGAACTAATTCTCTGTCTTATAGACAGTGATGAGCATTATCGGCGCTCACCCTCGGGGAAAATGAAACGCTCGAGCGTTGCACATCACTGCTTATAGAAAACACAAGAAATTGAATTTACAGCACAGGTCATAGGTTAACACAAGTTTGGCATAAGGTTTGAACTAATATTGAACTACACTATTAAAGGTCTGATTAATGAAAATAATGAACTACTATTGTATGGGTTTATTTGTTTGCAACGGTTTGTTATACTGTTTCATATAAAGGTAAACTACAGGAACTACAGTATTCTCGATACTGTACTAAAACAGAAATCTTTTTTAAAATCTCTGTTAAAATCTTTCATTTTTTTACAGAAGTGATGTTTTTTTACCCAAAACAAAAGATTTGGTCAAACTTTTCTTTACAGAATTGAGTTATACCAGTGCTGGGCTATAGATATAGAATATCCATTTACTAGATATTAGTTCAAAAGAATTACTTAAAAATACTTTCTTTGTTCAAAATATGTTTTTTAATATAATTCTGAAAAAATTATGTATAAATCTAAAGAGTTTTTACTGACCACTTCATTTTTTACATTTACTTATTTTATTTGTCCCCAAATAGAGTATTTGTTAGTTTTTTAAATACCTTTTTTCAATATTTCATGTAAGTTATGACAACTCTTTTTTATGTGCTCTACTCTATTAAATTGTCTGATATATTGAATTTAATAATAAATATGTTGATAATAAACACCAGTAATTCAAATTTTAAGGTACTATTATTGCCTTTTTTCGGCTTTAGGTCTATTTTAGGCCTAAACCAATATATTTTAATGTACTGTATATCGTGCTATAGTGATAGGCGTTTCAAAGTTTGTCAAAGTTTTACTTTTCTATTCAATTCAAGTTTTAAAAGTTTAGAATTTCTTATCAAAACTTACAATAAGTTTATATTACTCTAAATTTGGGTTAATTTTACTTTTTTTTATTTAGAAATCAGGTGACTGTGAAGTCACTCAAAAATTGGTGGAAAAATGAGAGACAAAGAGAAAGAAATCTGTTGAAAAAAGGTTCGAAACGAACGACAAATTACAAAAAATGTGAGGACACTATTGGTGGCATTGATTTGTTGACTTGTAGTGGTTCTGACATTAGATTAAATGAAATAAATGAAAGCACACAAAGCAGTGAAGACGAGCCAACTCTAACTATGGCTTTCACGAGTGATGATAATGACGAACATATTTTATAAATAATGTCTAATATTAATAAAACAAAAATTGATTTAAAAATGTATGAAAACATTAATTTCATTATCAATAGGAATGCAAATACAGTATTGATTAATATTATAACTCAAATAAATGAATCTTTTTTTACTTAATACTTGTGCTAACTTTTGAAGTAAAAACAAATTAGTTTCTAAGTTAGAGTTAGAGGAGATCATAGAAGTAGTCCAACCCCTGACCGATTTCCCAAATAGCGATTCCAGTGCCCAGTTCTTGTGCCAATTGGATTCTCTTTTGGAGAGAATATAGTGTCGGATAAAACACACGATTCCTTCCAGAGCCCGATCTATTGGTTTGATATTATATTAATATAAGTAATTAAATGCAATCAAAGTTAAGGTAAATAAATATTATCAACAATTAAAGAATGACATAAATTATATCAATTGATTTGATGCTATTATATTGCATATAATTATCTAATAATAAGCTATTCTATAAAACTTCTTCGACTAAAACTTAAATAATTATTTGCACACTACTGGACATCGCTGGACATGAGTTAGTTTCTATTCAGTGATACAAAAGTTCGAATTTTTTCAAATAATGAATCGAAAAGTAGTGATTCACATAATTCAAATTGAATGCTTACTTGTACTCAAAATAATGTTCGCCCGAAACTTCATCCCAAATTATTTTAGGTCTATATTTATCGAGTATATCGATATATCTGAAAATTTTTAAAATTTAATCTTTTCGTTCAATTAATTTCTTCTAAAATAGCGATAAAAGACTTACTGCGAGCCAACAATAGGTCCGCCACCAGTTGGAGAATAATCATTACCATAAAAATTGAATCCAAGAAACAGTTTACGTCTTATTGGACTGTTTTCCTTAGGAGTTAAAATTTTAACGCAATCGCGAACCCATTTGAATGGACTGTTAGGACCCGGTCTATAATCAATAGATTGGAATAAAAATAGAAATTAATTAAAAAGTCCATCAAATATTGAAATTGCTTTATTTGTGCTTCAAATGAGATAAAATTAATTTTTAATTTAATTAATAAAATCTTTAGAAAACTATTTGAGAAATACTCTATGAAGCGATAGAATACACATTAGCTGTAAAGTTAAAGCGAACTTATATACACTTTATTATACACTTATTTAGTAACGTTTTACGTTTTCTTCAGCCAACTCTCTAATGAGAGGAGATCTCACAGAAGTCCATGTTGGCCGGCATATAACAATTAAAGTACAACATGCGAGGATTCGAACCCACGACTCTTCGATCGTGAGTCCGGCACCTTACCCACTGCGCCACAATGACTCCCTCATTTATCTAGTAATGAACTGTTAACCGAAATAAATTAATGCATTTAAAAAATAATTTTTTCAAAATATGTTTATTCTTGGCCCTCAACAAGAATGCCATGTCTTACTCCTCTCGTGAGCCGTGACAATGTTCTAAACCCTAGTTTACAACTATGAATATTACTTAATTGAATGTTTTGAAGTGAACAGGATTTAGGATTTATTTTTAGCACAAAAATGTAGCAAAAAATAATTTTAATACAGAAAATCATACTAACCGTTGAGGATTTGAATAGTCATATGTCATAACACTAAATCCTCTGACATAAGGCGCTAATCTTTCTGCGTCTTCTTTCAAAAAAGTTCCTTTTCTGCCACTGAAGTAAATTATTTTTATATTATATTTTTGAAGAGCATAGAAGAACATTAATTAATGACAACTAACCCATAATAAACCGGTGGAGGAACGGCTATAATCAGCTCTAATTTATTTTTCTTGAAGTGAGCGTTTAATTTAGGAAATATTTGCGCCAAATCACTGATCAAATTATAATTTACTGTTTAGTTCATTAGAAAGAATTGACTCAAAGATAATTTATGAATCTATAGAAATCATTTCTGAATAGATATTTTCAAAACAGACTCTTTTTCTAAAAATAAATTATTTGTAGAGTTAGAGCTTTCGCTTGTTTTAAAGTTTGTTGAATTAATCAAATCATAGTAAAAGTTTAGTCTGTCATGAATTATGAGCTTCAATAATGAGACTGTTTAGAAGATGTTCAGATACTCTTTCAATAAAAGTAATTATAATGATAACAAAGTGGCCACAGAACAAATTGTTAAAATTATAGCTATAATTATTGGAAACTATAGACTCACAGTCTGTGTTGAGCAGCATATGCGTGCCATAACTCTATTACAAAGCCATCCAATTCCCATTTCTTTAAAAAATGTTTCAAATGTTAGAAACTTATGGTAATAATTATTGGTTTGACAAATGTTTAAAGTAATCATTTCTTTTTTAGCTCTCAAAACTGACAGTTTATACAAATTTTAACTTATGAAACGCAATAAGAGCAGACACTCAAAGATCTCAAAGTAGAGTACGTTGTGATCAGTCAATCAGGTCCTACAGATATGTCATTCACTTTAACAGGAAAAGTGTCTCAAGAGCTTTGTGTTTGTGATAATAACTGTCGATCAATGATTTTTAATAGACATGAGGGACATAAGAACTAATACTCTTAATTAATTGGCATAACATATAGAAAACTAACATTTCTGTACACATGACATATATTGATAAATACAATTACCTCTATGTTGAAAACTACTGATTAACTAATGGAAATATATTTCTTCGTGTTTACCTTCACTTAAGAATAATCACAACAATAACTTTTTGATATTTCCTGATCTAACGATACAGTATTTAACGATACAGTATTACATATATTGAAAGTACTGTACTGTTAGTCAAAAATTATAATCATTCTAATCAGGAAAGAGTAACTGAGAAAACTGTATTTTGAGACAAGAAAATTGATTGATTACATTCCTGTATAGCATCAAACATTAGAAACATATTGAAAACTTTCTAAAAAAATTTTAAACTTTCAAAACTTTGAAACCTTTGCGAACTCGCAAAGTTGCCTTCCAATAGTTGGGGCCAAATTGCCGTGAGTTGAGATATACAGGTATTGAGCGTGAGACCAACCCTCAAATATAACTCTCGGAACTATTAAATAAAAAAGTAATCAATTTATTTCTAAATCAATAGTTTAAAAATGTTTTTGTCTTAAATAAACACCAATTTTAATGTCGGGATTTTGAGCGCGTATTGTTTGCATCCATTTGAAGTCAATATCATGCGTGCCTTCAATTATGATACTTTCTTCATCGTCACCAAGTTTTGCCTGAAGCCATACGGGAGCTAAATGTGTGAATTTAGATGCAAACAACTCAGCGATTTCATATCCGTGTGAATTCCACTGCAAAAAACTTAGACTTAATTTAATCGGAATATGAGTTTAATATCTTTATAAAAAAATCGATTGCTTACAGGTGTTACGTATCCCAACACTGTTCCGTTGAAGTTTCGAACTTTAGTGCCTTCTATATTATAAGACTTGTGTTCTTTTAAAATTTCTTTGGCCTTAGGGTTCGTCACAACTAATTTTCGTTCGATCACAGACTGGTTCACCGGTTCGCTTATTTCGATCTTAAATAATAAGTAATTAATTAGCACTCAATTGTAATTTTTACCGCTATAATCAAACTGTTGAATACCTTTGATTTGATTGAACGACTGCTTTGAGACAAAGTGGCCAAACAGTAATTTATGATCACAATTGCAATTAGTGAATAAACCAAAAGGCACTTGAAGTACATATTTATGCATAAAGTTAGAACCTGTGATATTTTTTCAAATATTAGTCAAATGCTTATTGTCTTATATATATATATATATATATATTTTCTTAGCAAAAAACTGCATACTATAAAATATGCTGTTTATGGTCTGAGAACTGCATATAACA
>JAUJYT010000736.1:0-15688 GCA_033996565.1 Nanhermannia nana
AAACAACTATTGCTTACATTTTTGTTTTTATACTGTATTTAATAACTATTAATTTTGTTTTTCTTAAAATTTTGGTTATTTTTGATGAGATTATTTTTAAGACAGTAACTATTTAATAGTATTATAATCTACAGTGTGTCCGGAAAAGGACTGAACTATTTCAAAAGTTTATTTCTTAATAAATAATTAATATTTATATATGAAATTTTTTTTTAAATAAAAAGGAATAATGGGAGATTTTTTTCATGTCATTCGATTTTTGTTTGAATAATTATTGGCGGCGCTACAGTTGAATTAGTTAATATTGGCTTTTAATGGAGGACTCAAGCGCCATCTAGGGGTGAAAGCAAATGAGCTCCAAAATTTATAAAAATATTCATTTGAGATGTTCAACTTTCGCATCACTGTTTGCACTACATCCTAACTTAATTTGGAGGATTTTTGTTTTCAACCATAGATGGCGCTTGAGTGCTCCATTAGAAGCCAATCAACTGTAGTGCCGCCAATAATTATTCAAACAAAAATCGAATGACATGAAAAAAATCTCCCATTATTCCTTTTTATTTGTAAAAAATTTCATATATAAATATTAATTATTTATTGTGAAATAAACTTTTGAAATAGTTCAGACTTTTCCGGACACACTGTATATATTACAATCTTTAAAATATTTAATATTCGCATTTTTACTGCAAATCTGAAAAAAATCTCATTTTCATTATCGATTGAGATAACGAAATCAGTGTCGCATTTCTTGTGCGTTATGTTTTTAAAAGAATTGCATCTTTTGAAACAGTAACAGATATATCATTAACTTCTAGTATCTTTTTTTTGAAACACTTATCAGCAAAGTTAGTTGACATTATTTTTAATAATTTAAAGTTTAAATTAGTCTCAATCTCAGTTTAATATAGAAATACTGAAACCCTTACAGTTGGAAAATAGTCAAATATAAAATCTCTTATGAAATGCCAATTAATACCGTTAGTTATGTTGAACGAAGTTAAAGATTTGTTAAATGGATTACACACTTATTTGAAAATTATTTTTAACAGTAGTTTCTTTAACTCACATTGTTAATGATGCCCTCGGAGGAAAAAAGGCTTCCTTTATTACATGATTTTGATTACCTACAACTTGAATTTTTAATTTTTCTGTTCAGTTCTCATAACTTTAAATCTTTTTTAAAAAACTATAAATTGCATAATTATAGTTCAGTTAAAGTAATGATAAAATATTGAGGTATTAGGTATTAGGGAAATACTAATATTTATAAGTGTGGTTTGTTTTTAATAAATTAATTTCTCAAATTTTACGCTAAACTGGTATAAAGTTTATTAGCCCTGTATTAGCCCACAATTAATATGTAATTGTTTTTACTTTTAAAAAAAAAGATCAAAGCAAAGCGCAGACATCACTAGACAAACAGTATGTAACTGTAAGTAACTGTAATTATAAGCTTATTCTGAGACAAGAGTAAAACTAAAAGTAAGAAAATAATAAGAAAGTTCTCATATTTAAGCGTCAACTACTAGTACTGACAGTACCACTTCTATTTTCAACACATAAAAATTTATAAAAAGGATAATTTGTTTAAAAAGTTCACTTTAAGTTTTATTCATAAACAACACTAAAAATATTTGGTGTGATAGCCATTGAAAACAAAATTTAAAAATAAAACTTTATTTTACTCAACTATTATTATATAAAATTATAATAATTTTGACAGTTTTGTGTGCGACGTCGAGTTCAAGTTATTGTATTAAAATTTAACTCATAGTCAGTGGCGTAGCTAAAAATTTTTGGTTGGGAGGCTAAGCATAAAAAAATCGAAGATATGGCATTTTAAAAATTACAATAAACCTATACTTAAATTGAGGAAAATCTCTGGTGGGTCTATAACCCCCTTAGCCCCATAGGTAGCTACGCCAGTTCTCACAGTCAAAATAAATACTCTCTATTTTATTACTTGCGATAATATATGTATTTAAAAGACACTTTTAAGGTAAATGAACCTAATTTTTACTACAACACAAAACAATTAATCTTAAAGTTTAGACAATAAGTTGAAACGCTAATTATAAATAAATTCTGATCGATCATTTCAATTTTAATTATTTCTAAAATTTCTATTTTCTATTTACAAAACCTTTATTTAAAAAGATATTACATAAAAGCGCATAATATTTATAAACATGATCTAGTTTTTTAACAATACGAGTCACGTAATATTCATCATTATTAACATATTCTTCTTCTTATATGTAGTCATGAACTATCAGTAATGAAATCAAATGAAATAAAGTAATAATTTTCATATATTCAAAGAACATATGTTCTAAAAAAGTGCGGATTTTTGTATAACCAAAAACAGTATTTTCTTCACGTTTGAAATGATTTTGAAATGAGTTTGAAATATATCAAACTTGAAGTGTGTTTGGAGTCGTTTCAAAGTAGAGCGGATAAGGAGAGCCACTTAATTATGAAGCATTAATTCAAAAAATCTTTTACTCAATTTAAATTCATTTTGAAGTGAACAATTATGATGAATCACATAATTAAACTGATCTAATAATAAATTAATTTATGCAAAATATAGGGAACAAATTATGATTTAAATTTTGAACTCATTCCTAGTTATGTTTTAACCAACTTTCTTAAGCTTCTATTTAATTGATGACAGATTAACAATATTTTCAAATCTTTTTTTCTTTACTTATATGTTTATTAAATAGATCGAGAGACGTTGTAATTAATTATGGTTTAATTTATTTAATATGAAACAATTTAGGAAAGTTTTCTTAAACAAATCAATAGAAAGTGTTTCACTTAATAGAAAAGTTTATTCTTAATAAAAGTTTACTGAACTTTACATAAAAAATAAACTTATAATCAAAAAGTGTCGCAAACCATTTTTCTACATAAACCTTTGTGATTAAGTACAGAAAGTACAGTAAATCTTAATCCTCAACTTTAACATCGATTCGAGAATTATGAAAGCTTTGTGTTTGAATATATTAATCATGTATTGTATAAAACAATATACATTAAAAGTCTATTCAAACATCAAGTTTAAGGACGAATAGCAATAGTAATTCAAGTGTAACATTCATATTCATCAAGGCGTGGCTGGTACTAAAGTCGCTTAGACATGAAGAAGAATATTATCTCTCACTCAAAGCTTATATCAAAATGGTTTTTAATGTTAAGCCCAAAACAGCGTTAAGAATGGAAATTAGTTCAGTGAGCAGAGAAGGAGGTGACGACTCGATCTGACTATTTAAATGTGAACGACATTTTTTCGAGACCATTCATTAAAAAAACGTTTTTCAACTGTAACCGTTGTTCAACAATTTAGTGATGAACTTTCAATAGACTTCAATTTTAGTAAAATAGTTTTTTTGTTCAAATTATTGTTTATAATTTTGGATACAATTTAAAAAAACGATTCATTTTAACGTTCAATCAAACTTTAATTGAATTTTTGAATTAGAATTTGAATTTTTGAATAAATAAAAATGAAATTTAAATATTTTTTTATAATCGCCTTGTGCACCTTATGTCATATTGACTTATTGAGAGCTCAATTTTCAAATGCAACAACTGGTGGATTTATGTCTCAAGTCAATTCTTGGATATCACGACTTCGCGGTCAAAATAATAATAATAATAATAATAATAACAATAATAATCATCAGAATAATAATAGTGATAAAGATAAGGAACCGGACGATAAAAAGATTATTCAGCAAAACAGAATCATTCCATTCCCTGGAATGATGCCGTACCCCGTTATGCAAAGCATTTATGGCCCAATGGCACCAATGTCTATGCCTTTTGCTCCAAGACCTATACCAGCGACAGGATTCGCGCCTGCTATGCCTTTTGGATCATTAACTGCTGGGTCAAGTATGGGTCCGAGTTTGGGTCCAAGTTTAGGCCCTAGTATGGGCCCAAGTATGGGCTCAAGTATGGGGCCGAGTATGGGCTCAAGTATGGGTCCGAGTATAGGAGCATCAATTTCATTGGGTCCAAGTATTGGTACCAGTTTTGGACAATTGAATCCATCTTATACTTCAGCTTCACATATAATGCCGTAAGTATTAAATTAATATAACTTTAACCAATTTTACAGTAAAATTTGTATTAACAAAGATGCTCTTAAATTAGTACTCAATTCTTTATTTTACCATTTGTTCCCTTTAATTGTTTAGTTGCAAAAGTTTTTTATTTCAAATCAAAGTTTGTTCAAGTTTAAGGCTAATAAAGTATAAAAATATATATAAATAAGTTTTCCGACTCAAATAGATTCGCATACTTATTTTTTAAATAATCTGTCTGGTGCTTAAATGCTAAACATTTTAATTATTCAGTCAAAATGTTAACTTTTAAATGATAGGCTTTACAAGCAAACAGACATAAAAAGAGTTTGATTTTGAGTACCCATAATAAGCACTGTTCTAAATTCATTAATTTCTAAAAAGCAGTTAAAATGTATTCTCATTAATATTCATTCAGTTCATTTCTGATATACAGTACTTATTTTTTCAACTATCAGATATTTCCTAAATTAAGTTTACATTTGGCTGAAAAGTTTGTACTGAAAATCCAAATTGAAACTTGATCTGAAATACAATAAAATTAAGGAATCAAAATTTTTTTGGATCTGCTTTAATATATGTTAAGCAAAATATAAATAATTCCATAATATTAATTATATACCTGTATTTAGAAAAGTTAATTATGTGAAAAATTCTTATTAAAGTATACCCATGAATATTAACTTATTTAAAAGTTTAATTTAATGTTTACCATCAAAAAATTGCTAATTTTTAAACTTATTTGAAAAATTTTAAACATTATCTTACGGTTTGTTAGACTTTAGTTAATCAAATTTAAATATAAATTATTACATTTTTATTGGCCATATATGAGAAAATAATTATTAGGTTGCCTTTAAAAGAATATGTATTGCAGCTAATACTGTTGCAACGGTTTCTGAGTTTTAAATTTATTTAATTTTAAAATCCAACTAAAGTACATAACTTTTAGGATATTTATGGTCCAAACTCTGATTTAATTTATGACATAAATATAAGCATACGATAAATCTTGAGTGAGATTTTATAAATGTCTGACCAATGTAGGGTATGACGTGTGATTGAATTATATATACTCAACATTTATATGACTCATTTTGAAGATTGAATTTGGTTTATTTTTTAATTAAGTTTTTAATTTAGCATTAAAGGCATTAAAGTGCCCAAAGTATTGTATAAATTATATTTTTTTAAAAACAAAAATAGTAGAGAACCAAAAGTCAACTCCACATTCCATGGAGTAGATTTGGTATCATAATAACAATTACTTACTAATACTGTACTTGCACAGTGTAATGCTATGGAAACGAAACTAAAATTAACTTAATTCTTGATTACTCTATTCCACTCAGTCACTGAATCTAATAAAATCCTATTTAACACTTGTGATTTCAGAAGTAGTTTTATAATAAATTTTTGAAGCATCTGTTTTTATGAACTCAAAAATTTTGGTTCTGGTCTTCAACTGATTCCAACGTTTTACACAGTCGAGGATTTTGAGAAACTGAAAAAGCATTGAATTCTTTGATTTTTTAAAATTAAAAATTAGAAAAATTAGCTTTAACTCACCCACCCTTGGAGTTTGAAAACAAATTGAGATTTTATTTAAATTTTAAATTTTTTTATAAGACTTATAATTGGATTTATGCTTTAATAGACAATTAATAAAACTTAAATTATTTCGTGGGCCTCATGTATCAAACAATAACAATAAAATTCCTGATTTTTAATGTTTCTGTAAAAAAAGAAAGAATTCTTTAAAAAGTTTTGGCAGGAAATCGCCATTTGAGAAAATATTATTTTAGAAATTCGAGGAGCCTTAGATCCCATTCGAGACCTTGTTCTAGACTGATTAAAATGAACATTAATCTTTGAAATTCATTGTTTAGGTTTCACTTTCCATTTTATTAATAGAGATTATTGTTTATAAAACAGATTTTGGGAATCTATGATTATATTATAAGAAGTCTTGAATAGTTCAGATTTAATTTTGTATGTATCTTCATTTTTTAAGCAAAATTGATAGATTCAGCTTTAAAAAAATAATCAAAAATTAAATTCAAGTATTATTCTGTGAAAACTAAAATATTTTGGTTTTTAAAACTAATATTAAAAAGAACTATACTAATATTCACAAGGACAAAAAATTAAATATATATATTTTTTTTACTAATCAAAGAATTACAGAATTTAGAGCATGAAATTATAAGGTATATGGTAACGTATATGGAGTAATTTTAAAATAATTAAAATTTAAATAAAAATGACATTACTAAACATCTGCACATAATAAGCACATTTAGCAAGTTTAGAATGAAATCTAATTAACAAGACTTATTAATTTTCGTTACTTTAGTGTTCATCATGACTATCACGATTCAAATCAAGATTATTCAGTGGGATATAGTATGGCAAACGCATTTGGCAATAGCTATGGCGGTCTGAGTCCAAGTAATTATGGAAGTTTACGCGGTACACACTCTGTATCTCATCAAATGAGTGACAATTCATATAACGCAGATCAAGAGAACAATAATGGTGATGAATATTCGGGATATAATCGATAAAATGATAAAAGATTATTAAAAAATAGGCAACTATTAAGAAATAGGTTGTAAATTACGAGTCTAGCCATAAGATATTATGTTTGTATCAAACAAAAAAGATATACAATGTTTGATTATTCAATGATATACTAGTATTTTATGTGATCTCGTTTTTTCGAGTGAAATGTGTTGTATTTTTTTAAAACAAAAAACAGTATCTCTCGTCTGTAAACTCTGTGTTTTTCAAGAAAAAATTGTTAATGTGTTGAAAATAGTTTGTTAACCCATCCATACATTCATCATAGGAGAAGAGTTATTGTAAATAAGCGTTTTTCTCAAATGTGCCTAAAATGTCAAATACTATGTTAGGCTTAATATCATTCCACTCATAGATAGAACTCGTTTTCTCACTTAACCATTCTTCAGACAAATGTAAAGCTATTTTCTTAGGGTTGATTATTATTTTAAATTTACAAAACGTAAAATGTGTGTCATTGTCATCGTCTTTCGCAACTGTTGAGTCGTTCAAATATATGTATAAAACTTATAAACTTATAAATAAATCTAAAGTAATGCATGGCTGTAATGCATGGCTAACCTTCACAAGCGTGCATCAGAGTCATCATCACCAAAACTGTCAGCAATCAATCTTAAGCTCTTTATATATATGAGATATATCTATGTTATATGTAATCCAAATAATTGATAATCTTTTCATCGTTTAACTCGTGGTTTTAGTTATTTATTGTATTGTAAATAATTGTTTGGTTTCGATAATTGTTATGGGTATTGAAATAATTGTATGTGAATTTCTTAAAAGTTTTTTACAACTCAATTATCTCTTTAATTGTTTTTTCATTTTATTTTTAATAATCAATTTTGTAAATTAACTTTTTGTGTGTCAGACGTTTTCTTCGTTGCCCTCATTTAGTTCTTTATCTTTTCTTTTACGATTTGGTGATTGAAAGGCATTGCTTATAATAGTTATTATTGTTATGGATCGTATTGAACGAAACTCAATAAATGGTCTGTACTGTACACACCATTGATTATAAGTTAATACTAGTAATACTCTAATAATTAATCATTATTTTTCGATGAAATTAAAATCTGCGCTCACTTTAAAGTGCTCTTTGAATGATACGCTTCAATGACAACTATTAATAAATTTCTTTTAAAAATGAATACTAAATAATATTACACTATAATTATATTGTATTTTCTAATATGAAAAAGTTCTCAAAGCTTTAGTAATTAAATTTACTTCAATTGATAATAAAATGTAATAAGTTTAAAAATGCTTAACAATGCTATTACTGTATAAATACTTAAGTTTAAAAATATTTTTAGTATCAAATACTTTAATTGAAATATCAATTAAATTGGATTCATAATAATCCTACACTCAAGTTTGGTTTTATAAAAGATTATGAAAATAAGTTGATAACCACTTTTAGTGTTGAGAAAAAGTATTAAAAATGATTGAATTTAATTATGAATAATTGCGCCAATTTTTATGCATTTCAAAATTAACAACTTAATGATGTAATAAAAAATTATAAGATGAACGCTTTCGAAACGATTATATAATTGCCTCAATCAATCTATAATTTAATCAAATTTTATTGATTTGATCATTTGGAAGGAATTTTGATTCATAACTTAAAAATTTGTATCTTAAGTGTATCTTAAGTTTTATTGTAGTTGTTATTATATTGATAAACATTATATCCTGAGGAAATACCCTGGAATTATATGAAAATAAAAAAACGATTCCTCAAAATTCAAAGTCTAAAAAATAAGTCTATAAAATCCTGTATTTCGCCCACCAGTGCCGTAGCCAGAAATTTTTGGTTGAGGGCCAGGCATAGGAAAACTTTAAGACTTGATAATTTTTGAAATTGCTACAGACCTGCACTTAAATGTCTGAAAATGTTTGGGGGCCAATGGCCCCTGGCCCCTAACTGGCTACGACACTGCCACCCACACCTGTACAGGTACATAAACATCTTGAAATAAATATCAATTACAACTTTGTTTACTGAATGTTTACAATATCATATGTTGTTTGTTTAGATAGCAATAAATAGCGATCATATCTATATTGTTATTTCATTGTTAGCTCTATATAAAGATCAGTCGAAAATGCTTTTCATCAATTGTTAAGAAAGTATAACTTAAGAAATAATTTCAAATTAAGATTCATTGAAAGTGAAAAATGCATAAATTTGCAGCAGTACTGATCATCTTCTCACTTATCTCATTATACGGGACAACATCTGAAGAAAACGGATTCAAATGTCTCTTTCCTTACGGAACATTTGGAAATCCTCACGATTGCAAGACTTATTGGCAGTGCATTAATGGCCGACCATATCTTCGAAAATGTGCTCCTTTCACTCAATGGAATGATCGTATACGTAATTGTGTTTCTTCATATATCGCTAACTGCAAAACCACTAAAAATATTTAATTTATTTTTTCATTTTTTATTCATGTATTAATTCTTTAATGAATGTTCCGTACTTTTGATTGTAGATTAAGTACAGGTAGAATGCACTGTATGTTAAATTTAATATAATCAAGTTTTAATGTTCTTTTAATATTTATCTTTGATATATTAACTAATATATACCTATAGGTAATATATACTTAACTATTATATATACTTAAGTAATCTATTATATAACTATTATATGACTACTTATATAACTATTATATGACTACTTATATAACTATTATATGACTACTTATATAACTATTATATTAATTATTTAAATAAATTTCATTTAAAGAATAAATATACAGTAATCGTATATTAATTAAAGAAGAAGGACTAGCTTTTACTCAAAAAAAGTAATCATAATAAGAACTGTTTCTATTAAATACACTACATTTACATTTAATTCTATATACAGAAATGAATAAAGTAGAGGTATCAATACGTCCATAGATATTTAATTTCATTCATTCATTTTCTTATTCTCTTAAGAGGATGCGGTTCTAATAATAGGACAGATCCTGGAGTATCCGTTTCTTCAAACTATCCATAAAAAGAGTTCATATCCTGCCTGCCATGAATATCAAATAATTAACAAATAATTAACAAATAATTAACACATAATTAACACATAATTAACACATAAGTAATTCAAATCTCAGAACTTGACTCCACTTCATATTTTTTCTACAGTTGGTTTCAATGAGTTTCATCAGGTTTTTTCAAAATACAATCACAGCATTTGAAATATACATATACTTTAATTATAAAAAGATTTATTTAAGAATTTATTTACTACCGGTAATTAAAAATTATAGTACATAAGTCAGTATATATTCTATTGTCTTGTATTAGTGTTAGTTTAATAAAATTGTTCTGCAAAAGTCTATTTTAATTAAAGATAGATTTGAGATTCAATTTATAACATTCTCGAGATTAAAACCTTATTTAGAAACTTCTATATCCGATCTCATGGTCTTGACTCTAAGCGAAGAATTAGTTTTATTGGTTTGAGTTGGAGTAGCATTCAAATAAATAATTTGTGACTTTGATTTCTTGCCTATAATTTAAGATAAATTTGTGATTATTCGACAATTTCTAGAACTCAATTATTTAATAAACTCACGAAAAATTATTATAAGCACACAAACAATGATAATAATCAGTAAAATGAACCCAATGATTAAAATGGATACCAGAGTTGAATTTTCTTCTTGTTTAGCTTGTTCTGCAATTGGATCCTGAGGTGTAGTCGAGTTTTCAACTGTAGTTACTATTTCTTGAACTGTAGTTACTATTTCTTGAACTGTAGTTTCTATTTCTCGAACTGTAGTTACTATTTCTTGAGCTGTAGTTTTTGTTTCTAAAACATTTGTCGGCAGCTTTTCCGTTGTTGAATCTGAAGTTATTGTCGTAGAATTGTTGTCAGTTATGGGCACCTCCGGGGCATTTGTTGAGATTCCGATTAAAGTTGAATTACCGAAACAGTTGAGTAGTTCTTTCATATTAGACTAAATATGAGAAAAATTTTGTATCCAAGTATTTAAGTTTGTATTTAAGTTCATTCAATTAATTACAAAAAATTGATTATATTTACAATTTTATTGAAAGTCATATTCTGTTGACTCCAATCAAATTCGTATACAATATTCTTTTTATTCATACCAAACACTCTTCCGTTAATGTCAAACATACCACGAAAGCCCTGTTTTGCCTCTTCAACCCAATTCTTAGCCCACTCGCCGTTCTCTTGTAGTTTACGGGACATTAAATGATACTTAGAATCGCCAATACTTGAGATGTCATAAACAGAAACAAATAATTCATTTCTTGAAACTACAAACACACTCGACTCATATATGAGATCTCCAGGTATGGGAACCCAAAAATTTCCAGTAAGTGTTCCACTACTACTTAAATCCCATATAACTTTAGTTTCGTTAATTCTTTTCAATAAGTTATTAGAGTCTATACTATACGCCAAATACCCATATTTTCTGTAACCTGTTTCTTGTGATTTCTGTCCAATTGCTATCACTATATTCCTGGCTTTGTCTATAGTATCGCAATAACTCTTTTGTGCCTTAGAGTCCTGTGCTGTGTCGCACAGTCCAAATGTGAACCCAAACGCGGTGTCCACATAATCGAATGTGTCTTAATTTTTTTTGAAAAATTAAATTTTTTATTTCAAAAATACACCAAATCATTGAGAACTTACTTTCGCCATAAATTTCCTTTAAACTCAACTTTTGATTAACTATTTGTTTGGATTCACTGTTAAAATTCCAAATGACTTTTCCCTGTCCTACGAATACATTAGTGCCCAGACTATAAGCTTGACCCGTGTTTTCAGATGAATTACAGTATTGGCCAATCGTGACATCGGTCGCAAATAAGAGATTAATCAATAATATCCAATAGATAATTAACATTTTAGAACAATATCTTTTAGTATTCATATCTCTTAATAAATTTGACGCTATTTTCATAATTCAAATAACGCTTTATCTTCAGGTTTTAAAATTCTTTTTATTAGAGTTGAAGTTAAAGCACGAGATTATCACTTATTGTTCATAAGAATAGCTTAAGTGAGATGAAAATTAATTTATCACAAGTCATAATTGGAATAAAAAGTTACGCAAACTTTTGTTGAGAAACTAAATAATTTTGTTTAAAATGACTTAAGAATAGTATCATAAGTTGAGAATCACTTAATTGTTTTGTACTAAAAGAGTTGGTTGAACTGAATGTGATTTAGCGAAACACAAGTGGGATTTTGTGCCCGTAATATATGTCTAAGGAGTGGAGGAATACGTTAGTCAAGTCTGCACTCAAAGTTTCACTGTTCAAAAAAACTATTAATAGTTTCCAACTTTTTTTTCTCGACTTAGCAAAAAATATTTCGTTGTGTAAATCAGTTTGAGCTGAAGGTTAAGGGTCAAGGGATCGCACTTTTTTTAACACTGCTTATACAACTTTATGTCCTCTATAGAAAACAAGTCGAGTTCTTAAATCAAAAGACAATATAAAAATATTACATTTTATTCAAAAATAGTAAAAATTTTGTTTTCACTTCTATTGAGCATATAATGAAACTTATTTAACAACTGTTTTGATAATTAATTTAAATGCCTAAACAACTTGTTCATCACTTGTATCATACATTTCCTCATTCACGCCTTTATATTTACATCACTTCTTATTTATAGAAATACAAAAAATATCTTCAGTTAAAATTACAAATGCTCTCAGAAGTGAGTCTTGAGCTTATATCACAAGATAGTGAGTTAAACAATCGAAACCAGATATTGACTCAGAGATTGATAATTAATAAAAATGCACAATTAATTCGCAATTGTATAGTCGTTCTTATAAAACAGTTACCACAAAAATAAAATTAGGAATGAGTTAATATTTATAAACCAGAAGCACATTAAGATTAATTAGTCTGAGATATAATATAATGCTATCCATTGATTAACATTAGTCTATGTTATATAAGTCGCATAAATTGGTAAACATATGTGCGGAGCAATTTTTTAAAGGCGTTTTTAACTATTAAATTATTATTAATATTTGATTCAATGCCATATTTCAGGCCTATGTATAGATTAGCGTGAAAAGTAATTTAATAATAAAAAAAATTAAGCAAATATTTATTCAAGTTTTAAGATATAAGATTTCTTGTTTCGGAAGTGGCCTTATTTCTATGTTACAGAGTATATCCGTGTTTTGATCAATAGTAAAAGTGCTTAAACTTTCATCTATTATCATATCTAGTATTACATTACAAGTAGATTACAAGTAAATTACAAGTATATTACAAGTATATTACAAGTATATTACAAGTAGAGTGTTAACTCATATGTTAATAAAGGAGATAATTTATTTAAATATATTAAAAAAGTGTTGGACTCACCAAATGAAGTCTCAAATTGAACTCGAGTATTAAAAACAAGTTGTCATCAAATGATTTAATAGAAATGATAAACTCTTCTTAATATGCGTTGCATATAAATTAAACTTTTCTATGTTTTTATATAATTTTAAAGCTGTTATCAGGAGTTAATAAAAATGCAAACAAAACTTTTTGCATAACCTAAATTATGAGATAATTTGTAAAGCAGTATATTAATCAATAAGAAGAGTTTTATAATATTTGCAAACTGTATCACATGAATACTTAGATAATTAAATAAAAACGTTTAACACCGCCTCCCTATAAAGTATATTAAAAATTTTCTTACCTAATAGTTATCCTAATAATTACAGTATTCACCGGTAAATGAAATTCAAATGTTAAACAAGTATAACATTTTGATGGCATTGAAATATTTCAATTGTTTATAATAACTTAAAGTGATAATTATTTTAGGGTAAGTTATTTGTATTCATATAAATAATTCAATCGCCCACATATACCCTCTACTATAGAGTACAGAAGTTGAAGCATAAAATATTCAAGTTTAAGGCAAACTCTTCAAAGCAATACTTGATTAAAAGTTTGAAAGACTTTATTGTTTAAATTTTGACTTAACTATTCATTAAGATATAACCATATCTTCAATAGAAAAAGAATTACTTTCATGCAGTAAATTCATTGTTAGTTTTAAAATGTGTACATTTACTGTGAAAGCATATATAAGTCTGCGAACATTTAAGTTAGTTTTATATTATTGACAGCAATATCTGGTTTGTATTCAAATTAGAGACAAGCAGTTTTTGATTAATTTAGAGTGGTTTTAAACTCATTATGCTTTGTGAAAATGTTATTTAATTAGCTCATGTAGTGCTTCCCTTTTAGTGTACTTTAATTAGCAAAAACTTTTAGAAACCCTGAAAACGCCTGTCACTAATTTGCATTTCACTTGAATACGCATTGTTGCCAATAATGTAAATCTGAATACTTATTGAACATACTATAAATGTAGTAAAAATAAGGCATTGCTTAATAATAACTAATTATTAATTATTAACCATCATATGCTAATGTACAGCAAAGCTGTTTTTTGAGGCTAATGTAACAGTACCTCTATATCCCTAAATTTAGGGATGTTATGGTTAACCCTCAAACTACAAGAATTACACACATTCTATTCGTATTTTCACATTTCTCTGACTAACAAACAAGAATAAGAAATCTTTATTTTTTATTTTTATTTATTTATCTATTTTTTTGCTGATCACTGCATTGCACATAACTTCTATTTGATGTGTAGTCACAGAAGTTGTAAAGGAGTCTTAAAAAAGTTTTACTGCTCTGTTTGACGTGAATTATTTGTTCAAAACAGTTTAAATACAAACATTTTTTAGACAGTGCTATCAATTTTTCTCAATAATCGTTAATAATCACTTATAAGTATGACATCATTATCCCGAATCAAAATATAAGTTTGACTGAAAAGCTTATATATGAAAAAGAACCTTAACTAGTGATGGAGCTGAGGATAAGCCCACAAGAGTTTTTGAGTGTAAGTCTATTGAAACTCTATGACAAAAGAGAGATTCAAAGAAAAAAAAGTTTGTTGTTGGGCTTTAAATATTTAGTTTTACAAAAGAATTTGATCAAAATAATTGCAATCGAATATTTGTATAATTTTAGCTTCAATTTTAATAAAGCTTTTGATTATAAAAAGTTTTGAGGATTTGAGTTTTGAGTCCCAAGTATAGTGACGTTGAGATACCAATTGCAGATTTCAACATAAGTATTACTGTTATTATGATTGAGATGAAAATAATAGCAATCATTGCCAAAACACAAGGGTCTAAACAACTCAGTAGTATTTTCTGCATCGCTCCTAAAAACGGTTATGGCTTCAGTTTTCTATTAATAAATTGGAAATTTTATTTTCTTATTCGTTTAGTTTGTAATTACATTTAACAGTCTAATAAATTTTCAATTTATTTTTTAGTAGATAAGAGATTAAATCTAAATATAGTATATTATCATTTAAAGTGCCAGACATTTTATTATCATTTCCTTTAAAACTTTGTTTTAGTTTTGTTTTAAAACTTTAAAACATTTCAATTGTTCACCTGTTCTGTCAAACGTAATCCTCTGATACTTACAAAAAAATTAAGAAAGTTATCTAATTATTAAGGATTGTGCAATCGCTAGTCGCGTATATACGTTCATCTATTTTAAGAACAGTACTGTACTGTACTGTCGTGTACTGTAAGTAATGTTGTTGAGAGCTGTTGAGAGTTAAAAAAGAATTATTCCAGACTAGCGTTGTTAAATTTACTAAATTTTCTCCAGATCACTAAATTTAGTACTAAATTTAGTTTTTTGGATTTTAGTATAAAATATAAAAATACAGCAAACTGTTATACGTTATCATCCTACAGATCATAACCTATCATCCTAACCTCCTAACGCTATCATCCTCCATCCTAGAATGTTATGTTCCCCTAATTCTAGTATTATATTAGAGATGATTCAACTCTCAAATATAAAATTCTTTTAAATTATTTGTTTAATAGATATTATATTCAATATTAATATTAAATATCAATATTTAATATTATATTCAATTGATAGC
>JAUJYT010000737.1:0-15684 GCA_033996565.1 Nanhermannia nana
AAATATCAAAAAATAGTTGAGAAAATGTGGGCAATTATTTATTTAAAACTTGAGTCCAAAATTAATTTTTCTTTAAAGATTAAATTTAGGGAATAAAAGTTAATTTTTTAAATTTAACAGTATAGACAAAAATTTATTAGATTTATAAAACGCTAGAGCCAGTTAACTATTAAAATATGCTGCTGCTAGTCCTTGAACAACCTGTAACTTAATTTACTTTCTATTATCAACAATTGAATATCAAAACAACTTCTTTCATAACAGTTTAAATTTTAAATTTAAAAAGCATTACAAAAGCCAAGATTGATGGCCTGCTGAACCTTTTATTTTATTTTATTTTTTATATAAATTCCATTTCTATTCTGTTCGAACGACGAAGACATCATTGCATAGCTGAGAATTTTATAGGTCAAGGTATCGAAGTTTATGAAATTATGACCGAAAAGATCAGTTGATGATTGCAATGAATTCAATCTCAAATTAGCTCTAATGAAACACTCGATATTGTATACAATAAGTTTAAAATCTTGAGCCCCAATACAATTGACTTGAAGTAAAATTACAAAAATACCAGACATTCCTTCACAGCCTTCACTGTCATTGAAGGATAAATGTCGTATTATATTATAAGAACTCATCGTATCTGTAGGCTTATCCGTTTCATGAGCTTTCTTTCTGTAATTCTTCTCTATCTTTTACAACTTAGCACTACCTCAGGCATTAAGCATTATATAGCAATCGAGTTGAAAGGACATTGAATATTATAATAGGCATAAAACACTCATAGTATATGCCAAACCTGATGTATCAGTTATGCCTACATTTTCTTACGTATACATTAAATGTTATCATGCAATACCAGTGAATGAGTGGGTGATTTCTATCTTTCTCTCGACTCATTCAATACAGTTTTCAAATTATAATTTTAGATAATCTTTGAAAAGTTGTATTAGTCATTACAAAATACAGTTTTGAGTGGAAATGGCCTGTTATAGACATAATTGGATAAACGTATTAAGATTTGTTCAGTGTACGCATAAATGAATTGGTTTTCCCATATTATGCTCTCATATTTTCATTGAATTTAGTTTACATTAATTCTGTTGTAATCATGTCTGCACACTGTATGACGAATTAGTATACTGTAAACTAAACATAAACTTTTCAAAGCTATATAAAAGGCAATAATTATTCTGCATATTATTAGTTATTCTTTTCATCGTTTTCACTCTTCCACTCATGCATTCAAATCATTTGTTGTCAACATTTTTTTGTTTCGGACTTGAATTAAAAAAAATTATTAAACAAATTAAATAATATGAAAAATTTGACAAACACTCTATCAAAATATGGCATTTTAAGAATGAAGAATCACTCGAGTATAACATATTATTGTAGTCACTATTTCTGAATAATTTTTAAGCTTTTTAAGGTGTATGGGAGAAACAGAGTGTTTCTAATTATTAAAAGTAATCAAAATTAATTTTCTAGAAAATAAAAAGAGAGACAGAATAAGTAGTTTTTGTCCTTTAAATTAATTAAAAAACATAATTCAAAAAATTTTTAATAAACTCATAATTTTTGCAAAGCCTTGAAAGATGTCTCTTAAAGACTATAAAACTAATTAAAGATGAAATTTTATGAATAGAGAATTATTTATGGAATCATTGTTTTTATAACAATTACAAAGAATTTGGGCAAACATTCAAATGGGAATTACTTTAGCAAACAAATGAATGTTTAATGTTAACAACACTCACAAGTTCGTGATATTGAAATTAGTAACTTATATGAAGAAAAAACAATTTAATGCTAACACTGGCGTCATAGGAAAAACTTAATTCTCAATTCGGATCACGTAAGTCCCGTGCATTCCCATCAAAATTAATGTAAAGGTATACCACTATCGCATTAATGTCATTTATTAAATTGCATTGAGTAACATTCGAGTATATAGTTTTGTCTTATATTGTATTGTAAAATATTATTTATTTAAATTACAAAAAAATCAATTATATAATTGAATAAAAGTTAGAGTTTATAAATGGACAAAAATTATTTAATAAATAAGACTAAATCTCTGGATATCATATAAGTTCTGATAAAATTATTGCAAAGAACACTTAAAAATCGTCATTTTGACTCCGGTCTCAAAACATTCTGATGAGCGAGATGTAGCCTCAAACTCAAATGAATTTTTGTAAATTTCAATTTGATGCGCTGCCCTAACCAAGTTAAGTTATTTTTGAACAAACAATGTATGTAAAGTAACGCGTGTTAATTATTAAGCCTGTTGGTTGAGGTAAATTGAGGTATGAAGCTTTGTCTAATTATAAAAAATGACATTAAACTAGATCAATGATTAGTTGTCTAAAATTGCAAAAACCATGATCTGAGGTTTTTAAAATGACCACATATATTATTGGAAGCCAAGATAATCTATATTATAAAAAAATACTGTCAGTGTGTGTGTCCGTGTGTCTGTCTGCAATAATGTAATAACAATTTTTACAGCAATACTATGCAGAATTTTTTTTATAAAAATTTTCAAAAAATCCAAATGCACTGTAAAAACTATAACAATTAACATTGGGTAATTTACGTAAATTATGATTTGGGTGTAAATTTACATGTAAGTTACGCGTAAATTACGAAGGTAGTGTAATTTATAAAATAATCCAATTTTTTGCAAAAAATATTGAAAAATCAATTAATTTTATGTGAAAGTTACTTTCTACGTCATTATCAACACAATTAGCAATAGTTTCACAAATTATAGATTTAGAATTTAAATTTTTGGATTGAAAATAAGTTTGAACAGTTAATAAACGTTTATCTTGAGAATTTAAAAGTGATTTATAGTTTTTGTAACATTACTTCTAAACTCAAAATCATAATATTTACATGTTTTTTACCATTTGGTTCATTAATAGAATTATAAAAAAATACCTTTATTTTTCATTTTTAGAGAATATTCTTTGAAAATTTAAATTTTTATAAATTACACACAGATGGCGCTTGTTGTTTTGCCTTAATTTACGTGTAACTTATAAATTTAAGTGTAATTTACGGGTGTAAATTACATAAATTACAAGTGTAACTTACACATGGCACAACGTTAATAACAATGCTTTTAAATGCTGTCTTTTCAAAAAATAAAACAATTTGTAATATTCCACTGGTAATAACTGAGTTATATTTAAGTTATATGAGTTGCGTAGCAACGGGAGCTTCAAGTATTTTATTATTGGTTTTGTTACCATGTACACCTCTTATAATGGGACTCTATGGGCACTTGGACTGGATAATAAATTGAACAAAGTGGAAAAAGCTCTGTCTGCCTGCATATATAAAAAATTTTTTCTCTGCCTCTTATTTTCTCTCATTCTTAAAAAAAATTATCAAATGATTGGCAAACATCTTGATGTCACACATTTCCAAAGTCGATTTGCAGCTTTTTGCCACTATTAGTTAATCTTTTCCATTAGCTATCTATTAATATAAGGTTTTTATATGAAACAATGTTGCCCTTCAAGGTTGTGACGAATACAATGAATATCTAATATATTTTTTTTCGGGGTTAAATTGGCGTTAATTTAAGCTTTAAAAATTGCATCTGTTCTTCAGCCCTCAGCACAATAGCTTCTAAAAAAATAGTTGGAATTGTTAGACTTGGTATCGACTTCTAAGCTATAATTATAAAATATAACACAAGTTATTATGATTAATATAACTTATCATTAATACGTTAATGCATTAATGATGAGATCAGAGAAAAAGGTTACGTAAGCGAACACAAATATTGTGCATTTGTTGGCAGCTGATGGCCATACTTATTATTTTAAGAGAGCAAAAAATAATTGAATAACATTTTCTTTTCTTATCATTGTTTCAGAGAAATTACTTTTTCCAGATTAAGGTTTACGTGAAGTTATTTCGATTCTTCAATCAAAAGACATAAGCTGTAAATTTCAATTAGATTTTTAAATATTATTTTTCTTTTTTATTAGAAAAAAGATATTTTCTAACATTTTATTTGATTTTTATCGTACATTATTTAGCTGTTTAATAATATTTTGCACATTAAAATGGGATATAAGATATAGATATAATTTTATGAGCTATTAAAGAATATTCTCTTTATCTCAAGAAAATTTTTTCTCATAATAAAAAAGTTTTAATGTTTTCTGATTTGAAAAAAAGTTGAATTCGCTTTAAAAAAAACAAAAACTTACTCTTATATTATTATTTATGGTAATTTCTTACGTGTTAATTAAATGTGTAGAAGAGTTAAACTGTTTGATTTAGAATTTTCAAAAGTGTAAATATGTGCAAATAATATGTCTGATTAATGAATGGGTTGAAGATTTATTTTGCTTAAAATTACACTAAAGTAATACAAAAGAATACAAAAAAAAGTTATAAAATTTGAATTTATAAATGACTATCAATTATAATTTATAGGATTTTCTAATTAGTAAATTACATTTCAATGTCATCATAAAATTACAGTAACACTAAATGCTATTATTTAGTGCTTCTATTTATTGAGCTGACTCTTTCAGATGTGAGTTTAGTTTAGTTGAACAGATCAAATGACTAAATCATCTCAAAATAAATCGCTTTTGATTAAAGACATCATTAATAAAACAAAGAAAAAAGTATGCAATAAGAATACATTTGGTAGAAATGCAGACTAATTAACGAAAGGCTGACTCATCTTTTGAAGAAAGCTTTCAAAAAATTTTATTTAACATAATTTTGAGGAATTTCCTGAACAAAGCTATTAAGACTAATTGTCATTTTATTGCGAATAAAGCTTTTATTCCAACCAACAAAGCGTTCTTAGAAAATAGAAGTTTAGCACATTATAACATAATATTTTAATCTTTGTTCCGGTGACATAACGCTAATAAACGACTCTTATAATCACTTGTCACTAAATTATTAATAATTTTTTGCTTAACAATAAGACGCGAAGATATTTAAATGCAATTATCATGTTTTAAATTTCTATTAAAAACGACCTCCAAATATGTATCTTTAATAAGTTATTAAATACGCAAACTTTTAAACCAAGTTCAGGGATTGTATTGTACTATCGATAGCAAAACTCTGAGATATGCCTTTCAATGGTTTTCTGCCCCTTAATCTCTCCTATTATTGAGGTAAAATATGTTACTACCTGTATATTAATTTAAAATTCTGACAATTTATATTAATTTAGAAAAATTTAAAAATTAGTTTTAAGTCTATTATTGTTTGGTCAATAACTCTAAGCTTAATCATTGATGGAGACATCAAATTTATTTATTTATTATGTTACTAAAGTTGGCATAATATTTATTAAAAAGTACTCAGATATTTACTCTTTTTTGCAGTAAAAACTTGTAAAAACTTTAAGTAATTTCATTACAAACTGTTTTCGATTACAATCTTTTGAATTCATTAAAGGTCGTCAATACTTTATACCAAAACTTAAATACACATTTATTAATAATTAATTTCTTCTGTAAATTTTTCAAGTTCTAAAACATAATTTCATTTTTGTTTAATTAATTAATTTTTTTATGAATACACGTGTTCAATCATTTTCAAGTACTTTAGATACCAAAATGAGAATTAGAAATTTACCTTGTTTAACAACAGGCAAAAAGAGGGTCTTTCCATGCAACAATTTTTTATAATAACTTTTTTATATTACAAAAAAATTTCATTGATGTTAAATGACAGAAACCCTCAAAAACAATATCCTGGTGTTTTGCCATCGATAATACGCTATATCTCATACTTATTATGCAATTTTGAATGAAATCATAAGTTAATTATCATTGATGGAGCAATCGTGCAATAAATACTGTATACATTATTAATTATGTGCACCGCATATCCGATTGCTAGTTGATTTTCATTTTTGACAGATAAAAATTAAAATAACTTGAGAAGTTTACAAAAATGTTGCGGGTATTTCGCCTTAATTTTTGCCAAAATCTAATGTAATTAATTATCAAAATAAGACACGACTCAGTTTTATTTCTATTTTAATTCTAAAGGCGGAACCAGTAAAAAACAATTATGAAAAGAAAAGTTAATTACAGACTCTATGAGTTTTCATACCTATGCAAATCTCGGCCTTCCCTTTAAAAAAATTTTTACCTAAAGACCTCATGATAATGGCCTGAACATTAAATTCTTTAGCTATTCCCATAAAAAGTAGGATTTTGTCGACATTGAATTGATTATAAGATAGTAATATTTTGAGTGAAGGGTTTTATTCACTAATTAATTTACCTTAACTGATACGCAAATTACAATTTTTGATAAATTTGTTATAATTTACGTGAGAAACAGTACAAATTTAAGAAAATTAATTAATTAGTATTAATGAATGATTCATCAGTATTTAAAAAAGCACTACAGTATTATATAACTACAGTATTATGTAAGTACAAAATTATCTTAAATGTTGGCAATTATACTATACAAACATTTACATTTTGACACTGTTTAGTCATTTTTATTATACCTGTACATTAGTCGTTGCAATTCTTTTATGCAATATAAATGTTTCTTTACTTTAGTTAAAGGTTTCTCTCAAAATCATTAATGGAAATCATCACACATTGAGAAAAAAATTTCAATTTAAGATAAGTTTGAATGTGACTCCAATTATAATCAGATTCAATGCCAAAAGACTTACATCTTTATATATCTTCGTTTCTATTAAGCGATTCAATTCATATTTTTCATTTTGAATGAATATCAAATAATTATAGAAATTATAGACTCTTTATTTCAATCACATAGAGATATTGGCCACAAATCCTGTTCAATCAAAGATTAAATCACTAGACACTAAGCACTAATGTTTTCAAACGAACAGACACTCAGAAGACAACACTTTATAAGATATAAATTATGTAAAACACAGAATTAATGAATTATGAATTAAACACATATCGTAATCATTTCCATTTCTGTTTTTAATGAGTTACTAATTGTCTGTGTTATACATGCTTATGATAATCATAAAATCATATTAAGCTCTTTTATGCAAGAAAAATGTATGTCAAAGATTTGAGTTTCTTGTTGCCACCTTTTATGACTTCAAGTTTTGGTCCATTCATTGGAACAGAGATATTGTTTCAATTTTAATAATTGTTAAATAAATATATTTCTAAACTATCGAATATTTGTCATTCAGATAAATTTACTAAATTATGAAGAATTGACAAATTTGGGAATTTCTTTAGGTTTTCATTTGAATATAAATTTTTGAGAACAAATTATTCTAAAAATATAAAGCAATTAAGCATTAAAACTATAATAATAATGCTGTAAATATCGCAATTAATTAAAAGATTATTCGATTAAATCTTCAATTCATTGAATATTCTTAATGAAATTCGGGATATTCCAAGAATTAGTTAAATTTAAACTAACAATACGAGAAATTTATTTTGATCTAAATCAGTATTTTTTGTCACTGCAGGGTTAATACCAGTACAACATTTACTGTGGCGCCGGGTTTGCATTCTATTTATCTTGATTTAGGAGTTTAGTTGATTGAATTCACTCCTTTATGTTATTAATGTTATTCTTATAAGTTGAAGGAATTTGAAAAATAGGATAATTGTTTGAAAGATGAGATAATTTTAAACCGACTGATGTTTGAATGTGATGTTTGCATTTTCAATGACTTTTGCAATTTATTAAATTTATTATTCAACTAATTTAGAAAATTGAAAATAAGTTTATTTTTATATGTTTGATAGATATATAATTTAAGATTTATATCAGTCAATAACACAATCAATTTAAACGGTCTATTGAGTAATTTAAAAAACAATTGTTCAATAAATCCCAAAATATAATGTTATATATTTAGTATATAACTTGTATATAAAAGATACAAAATAAAAACCTGGTTGTAATAAATAGACTTCAAGACTTGTTAAATTTAGAACATCTCTTAGAAAAAAATGTTTTTTATATTTATGCAGTCTATTCATTCATAATATTAATAATTCTTTGAAAAACCTGAATAAAGGCCATGAAAATAGGTAAATAATAAATAAATCAGATAACTCATAGCTCTTAGAAATCGTTAGAGATAACAAACAGTTTTTGAAAAGTGTTTTTATAATAACATGTTAAAAGTCATGTTCAAAAACAAGAAATAAATAATTTGTTTTTATAAAATTTTTTAAGTTATTTTAAGTTATATTAAGTTAATTCAGAGTTATTCGTAGAAAACATATAAGAAATACTGACGAAATCAAGAAATAACAAAATTGTAATTCAGATTACGCTCAGATTTCAAATCATTCATTTAATTGCGTAATATATTTATTTGATAGCCGTAAATATTTTTCTACTGAATTACTCAACAGCGTTGAGTCAACCCTTTTAATATCTGTACATGTATAAAACTGAATCACAAGTTAGATTCATATTATAAAATGCATTTTTCTTTTTTTAAGTTTGAGAATTCAGTAAAGTTCTGCATTGAATCAAATTGGCCTTTGTTTGTTAGAAAGTATTTCTTCGCTGAAAGTAAGAAAAGTCTGTATCTGAGAGTTAGTGCCCTAAAGCATGGGTTCTCAATGAGTGGTACGCGTACCGATTTGTGGTACAGGCACAAGTCTCTAATGGTACGCGGGATCAAAAAGAAATAAAAATTAAATCGAAAGATTATGGCATATAAAATACAGTATAATGGCAATCAAAAAATTATAAGCTCATTAAGAAATATAATTAATTTATACCTTAAATTTGAGCAAAAAGTGGTTCGCAGGGGAAAAAAGTCTGGGAACCATTGTCCTAAAAGAATGCCAATTTTGATAAGAGGTGAAGGTCAGGCTTCTTTCTTATAATCAAATGGTTCATCATTCGACTTACTCGTGAGGCATCTTTATTTAGAGTCGTCTTTACTTAACATAAAGAACTTTCAAAAGACCGTAAACTTTATGATTGAATTACTAATAGGAGTTCTAAGAATAGATTTAAAATTTTAAGTTCAAACACTGTTTACTACAAGAAATTGCATGAATTTTTAGAGAATGACTGTTCCAATATATTATTATCATTGAAAGTCTGGTGAAAGTCAAATAAATAGACTAAAACAGTATAACCTTATCATAACCTTTTGGATTAAAATTGTCTTCAATAGCATACCTTTGAGCATAAGGTTATTTTTGAAACCTTAATAGGGTTTTTTTAAAAATAGTTTAAACCTTTTTCTTTATCATTTTAATCAATTAAGACATTCTATTGATGATAAAAAGCTGGCAGCAGAAGGATAAACATCATGTAAGAATTTCTATGCGATACAGAAAATACACTTAAGTATAGCCTTAAGTATTTGATTTCTAATCAAATTTGATCGCAATTTAATAGTGTGTGGGTTTGAATCACTTATGTTTGTGTCAATATTTATATTGGCATTAATTTCCTTAAGTCTTACTGAGTCTTACTTTGTGCCGCATAACTGTCATTAAACATTTCATCTTGGTTCACTTTTCCATAGACAAATTCAGAGTCATAGACGTAATTCTGTGATTCAGTTCTTCTTTTGTCGACTTCATCCCTCAAATTAGTCCATACATTGCTTATGTATTCTTTATAATTATCTCTAGTAATGAAATTATGTGAACCCCGACCTTCAATTGTCACGATATCCGACTTAAACTGAGCTTCACTTGTGAAGGACGTCATCGCCTATAGCATTAATCCTGTAATAATTAATTAATAATTTGTGTTTATATAAAAGATAGTTTTGCTTATAATTAAAATGTAGACTTTCTTAATAGTCGTCAGATGAGATCTAAATCAATCATTGAAATCTTGAAATACCTTGAAATCTATTATTAAACTATATAATTGTGTATATTATCTCAACCTATCAATCAATATAATTATTGTTAAGTTTTGAAATTCTTAATTGTTTATAAGCATATGAGTAGAAAACCCCTAAAATGGTAAAAAGACTATAAATTTTATTGAATGAATTTATTCAATGTAAAGGAATACAAACTATAGGTGTGATTCTGTTAGGATTTACTTTTTTAAACAATTAGTGTCCTCCAAATGATTGAGGCATTCATTGCTATATTAGTATAAGAGAAGAAGACGCTGTTTATTTGATAGTTGGGCAAAATCTATATACAATACTAGAGATAATCCCCAATTGACAACTCTCTTAATTCTGTTGTTAAAGCTTTGTATAAACACTTTCAATAAAAAGAAATATTTTCCTTTCTATTTATAAGTAACAAAAATTTAAAAAATTATTTTAAAAGAGATTATCGGCAAAGATATGCTAAAATTGAATGCACATAAGAAGAGTCTTGAAAATTTCTAACGCCCGCTGTCATATAATGAAAGGGAATTACGATTCAAAAACTGGTCGAGTTGTTAAGTCTTAAGCTTAATTCAATAATACAATGAAAATCGCTTTCAATTGCTTCTATTTTTATATGTGATTGAATTTTTACATTCTATTCATTACATTACATTCTGAGACATGTTATACTGTATTAAATGCTGATATAACGGCTGTTAAAATGTAGCTCTCAGTCAATGAGAATTATTCTTACGAAATTCATATAATTATAAAATTGAAAAATCACGTGAAATAATGAAATCGCGTGAGTCAAATCACGTGAACATAATCTTAAAAATAACGATTATGTCAAAAACCATTTGTTAGAAATATTTTATGAAATAAAATTCCCTTTGAATGAGCACTCACTGAATATTTATATGAATTGAGTTTAAATTTTTCAATAGAATGCTCTCACATACATAGAATTCACGTTATTCTCATACACTGCTCATCTCTTAAGTTATTTCAATTTAGAATATAATGGAATCTGTTGACCATAATTTAGAATTGGCTTAAGTCATAACAACTAACTCATAGAATTTTGTACCTGTACTTTGCCTGTATTGTAAAATGACAGATAATATACCGGTAGAAAAGATACAGTCATTTAACAGAATTTAATAATGTGTTATATTACATATCAATAAATAAATTTTCAATTCATTTTTTGGGTTTTACCAAATTTATAACTTTATTATCATTTTGAATCAGAATTTTACTCATATTAACAAAATAATGAATAAAATAATTATAAAGAAATTTGGAAAACCCAATGATTTGAATTCATATCTTGAATCTATTTATATGACATTAGCTTCTTATTATACTCTGTTTTTGAACCAAAACTTTGGAAAAACCAATGATTTTTGAGTTCAAAACTTAAATTTATTGATATGTGGGATCTTGTGTGGGATAATTCAATATTAAATGCTTCTGCCTTTTCGTATTATCCCTCAAATATACAAACAATATATTTTTAACTAACTATAATAATTTATCCTTGTTATTGAAGAGAATATAGCAAAGCTATCCTAAAAGTCTGACAATTTACTAACTTCTTAATAATCTTGTTCTCTTACTATTTACATATTTATATATTCTTATTAATTATTACAAATTAATTAAAAACAGATATGACCAATATTTTAATTTTTAAGATTCGCTTAATTAAATCTTAGTTTCGATGGAAAGGGGGTCAAAAACATTGTTTTTAGCGAAATTTTTAAAAATCGCGATAAAATTATTATTTTATTGATTCTATTAATTTAAAATTTTATTAGAATTTAAACTAAAACCTAGAAAAGTTCGATTATTATTTGTTGATCCAGCTGTACTGTACAATATACCATATAATTTTGGAAAAAGTATGAAAATCAATGTGACCAAAACATTCTCTCTTAATTTTATTACTGACTTGTGAGTGTCATATATTTTCTTCTTAGGATTAAGAAAACAAAGTTTCCAACTCTCTTAAAGAAGAAGGGTTTGACCTTTCTCTTCCTTCAAATCAATATTTAAAATATTCAACAGTGGATACCATTAATTTATTAATGACTTATGTTTGATAGTTAATAGAGAAGGAAAGTCTCTCGAAATATCTTACTTGTTATGACCGAAACAGGTGATTGTCCTAAAATTTCTTGATTCCATATATTTGAATGAATAAAATATTGATTTTTATACAGAATATTTATGAATAGGTTATTCGAAATGTATTTTAAAAGTTGTGACTCAACTCTAATTTACATTCGGCTTTCTTTTGCTTTCGCTTTTATTATAAAAGCTTAGTTTGAGCTGAAAGTAAAAATTTAAGAAAAAGCAAAAGCTATTTTATATTTATTGAGAATGCATAAAATGTTGAAAGTACTTCATTTAATAGGTTTTACCAAAAATTTTCAATAAGTTTAAATAATTTATTCAGCTATTTAATTAGTTTTGGTATTAATGGGACACGAGATCTATTCAAATGCCATTTTTCAAAGTATAAAACATGTTATTAAAATTCATTATTATCTACGGATACGTTAAAAGATGCAGTCATTACTAAAATTGTTAACAAATACTGTTAACAACCTCTTGGCTGAACCATCAATCTTTATGATTTTGATTGTACCATCAGGTGGTTGACCCTTATTTAACTTTTACTAAGTTATTAACAATTATAAAGAGTTTACTGTTTACTTATATGGTATCCGTTTTAATGTTTAAATCATTTAATATACAGGTTCTTTTGCCTTTAATTATTTACAATATCAGAACTTCTTAAGTATTGCGAAATAAGCTTAATCTAATAGAGAATTTCCAATTTCAAAATTATTATTTTGGTTTTTACCACAGGTTCACCTTGAAGTACATTTGAGACAGATTTAGCCTAAGGCTCATCTTTCTATTTAATCTCTAGTTTTGGATATACAATAACAATGATTAATATTTTAATCATTGCCTTCCTATTATCTGATTTTATGATTAAATGTTCATTTTGTCGCTTTTAAAATTGATAAAAAATTGTCTCAATAGCGTCTCAATAATATAACTGCAAAATATTCAATTATCCTTATATTTATGCACAATAACAAAATGTTTTTATTTAACCTTAAATTTATTTTTAATAACTCAAACGTGAATTTCTAATATATTGTTTTCGTCTCTATTTTTCAATGATATTGTTTTAAATTTAGTCTTTGAATGCTACGTAATTGTACAGAAGCGTAATTGTACAGAGAACATTCGAAACGTAATGATATATTGGTATCTCTGGCATAATATTTATGTCAAATATTTAATGTGATTGAATTGCTAATTGCATTTAATTATTTTAAATTAAATTCTTGGGTAGATTTCAAGGTATTTAAAATCAATTGTATTGGAGTCACACGTTTATTATTAAAGCCAAGAACTTATTGGAATCATTAGAAATATGTTACAATAGTCAGAATCTGTTAGTTTAGTTATGAGACTAACAATTACTTAGACTAAAATATTTTTAATAATGTAGATTCACTATAAATTATCTATAAATTGTAATTTAGTTTCACTTAAAACTGAGCTCATATAAGAATAAAAGCGCAAAAAAGGAAGGGCATGCCTCCTACCAAAAAATTTTCAAAATAAAGAATCCATATTAGATAAGATTTGACTAAAGCTTCATTTTTGCGGTTGTTTTAATCAAATCAAAATATTGGAAATAAGTTTAATTATAGTTGAAATAGACATAAATCTTTTAGAGACACTGCAATTTATAAAATGCTTTGAAAGAGACTCACAATAGCAAATTGCAAAAAATAATTAATATATTTTATTTTTTAAAAATTTATTAAAAATTCATCCGTGAAAAAGATGTTATAATGAAAATTCGTTATAAATCAGACAGTTTTTGGTCGACCCTTGATTTTACGAGAATATTCATTAATGTTGCACTCGTGCAGCATCCCTCCCCACACGTTCATATTTTGTCCCACTTACTCGTTAGAATACAAGCATACAATACTGCTATACAGTACTTTAGTAACATTAATATCAGTAATAACATTCTGTGTAAACATTAATTTAAAGAGTTTTCAATATTTGTAATCATTGTTTTGATTATTTATCGATATTATGGAAAAGAATTACGAAATAATGAGTTTATTTTCTAAAATGAATGTTTATAAATATAAAAATAATATTTTGTAATTATTTTACGAAGAATTCTATGATTTGATTTAAATAAAAGTTTATAATTATCAAAAATAAAGTTCCTGAACTCAAGTTAAGTTAGAATTATTAAATGAGTCTGATTTCATTCAAATACTAGCAATCAATCATTATTATAATTATAATGATTATTACTAATAAAAAAAGTTATTTCTCAGTTTATAATTAACTTTTTTCAAGTCACGTCGTTTGCATTACATAATAGTAGGTTAGGAACACAACTTTTTAAAACCATAGAATACCTGATGGAATCTTCTCACAGTATGGAAAAATAAATAGAACATTTATTTTGAATTTCAGATTAAATAATTCAGAATATTTTGTGCTCAAGTTCTTAAGAAAATTCTTTGTCATAAATCTAATTCAAATAATAAATTTATCCAAAATATTAATATTATTTCTTGAAAACATGAACATTACTCTTGTCATTGAATAATAAAAATTGAGTTCAGAGATGTTTAGAGATAAAGATCAAAATAATTAATAATAAAGTTGTCAAAGGTTAGAAGGAAATAATTAATAGATTAATCACCGAATTATTGACAAATACTACTTCACGGCTATTAATTTTTGCCATAGAAAATTTTTAAAATCAACAAATTAGTTAATTTTAATAAAGTTGTTTTTCATGTTAATACAAATCTATAATTTTAATCTTATGGGCAAAGGGTATGCTTATTGTTTAAAGCATCGATTTTCAAACTTGACCAATGACCAATTTCAATATAAAATTAAATAACAGCGACTCCCTTTCCATAGAAGCTAATGTTAATTATTTTTATTTCATAACCCAAAGTGGGACACTGGCCCATAATTTGAAAAGCGTCTAAAGTCCCAAAAAACTTAAATTTTCATCTCTAAAGCTAATCATCAGTTAAATAAATAGAATAACTTTTTGGAATGAAAAATATGTCAATATTTAACTTTAGATATAATTAAGATTTTATTATAACCAATCAAATCCTTGTCAATTATTTAAATTATTCAAATTTTGTAACCAATAAATTTTTATTAATACTAATTACTAAACTGGGACTTTTGCATATTTGCATATTTTTCTTGCTGGGACTTTTGCATATTTGCATGTTTTTCTTGCTTTTAATTATCGTCATGAACTTAAAAATGAGCATGAATTACATAATTACAAGACTAATGATAATAGTTTTAATTTGCATAAAAATGCATATTTTGGGTATTTTTGCATAATATGACATATTTTATGGTTTTAACCTTTTCTTGCATATTATAAGATTTTCAAATAAAATTTCAAAAATCGTACCTTGGTCCCCCCTTTGACTTTTTTTCAACTTTTGCGAGGAATATTTCCTTTGTTTCGTCTTTGATTTTTATTAAAATTTAAAAATTTTAAAGGACTTTTAATCCAACTTCTTGTATTTAAATGATATGTAATTTGTATTCTTCTACGCGTTATGAATGAATAAACTTTTATTATTATTATTATTCAATATATTAAATAATAGAATTAAAAATACGGTTTTAATGTTTCTCCTTTTAAATAAACAAAATTTTTTTTTAAAATTTTGACGCGAAAATTTCTTGGCTCGAAAAATTTTTATATAAAAAAATTCTCTCTCAAAACCGTT
>JAUJYT010000738.1:0-15677 GCA_033996565.1 Nanhermannia nana
TTACCTTCTTCTTCTTGTCTTTTAACTCTTTCAAGTGAATCGCTGTCATTAATCCAAACGAATTCTTGATCTTTAATGGCATCTAATTTTTCGATATAACTTTCACATAAATTCGAGTTCACTATTATTGTCAGAAATGACAATATATTTAAACTGAAAGAATTCATTTTTGCAATGAAAACGAGAAGTCGTTTAATAAAATTCTATAAAACTTGATTAACTATGAATTATGCTTTGATGTGATGCCTAATTGAGGATATGATCGAGTTCTGCAGCATTACAACTGATGAGATCGTGATTCGGATACTAATTCAAGTCTATAACTTGTTTGTTCGGAGAAATGATCTTAGAATGAATGCGAGTTTGAATTTTTAAGTAAATAATTTGTTTTTTATATTTACCAAAAGACTTTTGCAAATACTAATAATAATTTGGTAAAAGTTGGTCCTATTGAGCCTTATGTGAAAGTATGTCATGCGATGTGTTGTCCATAGTAACTAAAACTTTAATATCTATCAGAATATTATATCTCTTCTATACAGTTAAAAGCAGAGCTAATTTGTGGATTTGCATAACTATTTGAAGTGATGCATAAATCAGGTAATAATTCATGTTAGCAATTATTGTTGTGATCGCTTTGGAGATGACCCGCTATTACACTCGCAAATAGAACAAAACAAAGTATTCACCTCTGCTATCGATCAGTTTTGGTACTTTCAGGAACTGTTTTTGTTGTATTACTCAAAGTTATGAAATTAAAGTTGTCTTTACTTTACGTATCTGACAATTTAATTAATACAATAAAAAGTCTAAATAGATATTCTTTAGGTATTCAAAAATCGCATCTTTATTATAGCAAAAAATTTTCAAAGATTTCTACAAAGGAATTAATTAATCAAAGAATTGTCTTTTGTTCTGAAAAATTTAGTCATTATCTCAGTTCTAATTAGAGATTATATTTTTTCTTTTAAGGATAAATGAGCTGTTTATGTGGTTTGGATGAACTCAAGAAATCTGAACCTCAAATATTTAAATTAGTTTCTGAATTATTTCAAGTAAACTCTACAACTTCTGAAAATATTTGCTTAAATAAAAATTAGCTAATTTAGTAATTTTATTTAAACCCCAATTGTTCTATCGTTTCCATAAATATTGCCTGATCCTAATCCGAGTTCGCCTATAATTCGGTGAACATTCACTTATATCAAACAGATCCAAAAATACGAAATGTCCCTAAAAAGTTACTCAATTATATTTATAAACTAATTTGATTACGTCTCTGACAAATTCAAAATTAAATTTTTTTAAATTCATTCAAAACAAAAAACAAAGAATAATGAATTACAATGTTGATCATCCATTACCAACATATTTAATTCTAGAAATATGCAAATAAAGTCATTTATAAAAAAAAGTGCTTTATATTATTGCGTAAAAGGTAAAAGAGAGGTTACCGGTTGTATATAAAACGAGTTTTTTTGGACATTGTAAACATTTTAAAATCACTGCATTAAACGCTTTTCTTGCATTAAAAATGCATTAACAAAGATATGCATTGAATTTTGATTATAAATATTGATCTGAATATTAGTATTGAATAATTAGATTAAATAGAGTTTCAATGCTAGTATCTCGAGCCTGAACCTGAGATTAGAAGTAAGGAATAAAATATAGTCAATAATAGAGCATGTTGCTTAGGCACTAATCAGACACACTTTTAGCACTTATAAATGCTTTTATTTAATTTATTTAATATTTAATTGATTATAGTGGGCTTATGAGCCCACACGCACCCAATGGGCACTACATAATGACTGATTTTGTAAATACATGGGTTCATATATAGTTTAGGTTAGGTTCAGACAGTGTTCCTCAAAGCTTGAGCTTTTCAAGCTCGGCGGCGAGCCTGGGTCTGAAAATATGACAAGACTGAGCCTCTGAGCTGAGCCTGACACCCTTGAGCCTATTGTTTAAAATTTAAATGTTATGCCATATTTATGGTTTGAAATATTTGAGCATAGATTCAGAACACATTTGATGCCTGAATAGACAATTTTGAAGTCTGTTTACGTTTCTTAGTTGTTTCATAAAATAATATGAAAATATATATGAAAATTAAACTTTAAAAACTTTTACTATTTCCCTGTATATCTATTTTTCAGGCTCTAGGCTTGCTTAGGGTGAACCTAAGCTAAAACATGAGCCTGAGCCTTGAGCCAAGCCTCGAACCTGGAAAAAGCTGGAGCTGAGCTGCCAAACCTGAGGAACTGTCCCGACATAATGTCAATCTGTTTTCCAGAGATGCCCTTTAAATACTTTCTCTATTCTCTATACTCTAATGAGAAAAGTAAAGAATAAGCACTACTTTCAGAACTTTGGTTACTATTGAGATGAACCGTATGTTTGTCAGAGACAGGACTCAAATGACGACATTTTCTTTCTTTGACAATTGCTTTACAGTTAAGAAAATCTGTTATAATAGACCTCATGTCACAGCTCTGACTCTTTTGCCCTAAACTTAATTTAATTGCGCAAAAAGTGTTTCCTTTAAAAAGATATAAAGTGTGCACATTATCAGTGGTAAGAGTGAACGCGGCGTCAATTTTGGGCAGAGTATGATTGAGACCGTATTTGATGAGCTCAGCGCTTAAGTTAAAGACTAAAGGCTTTTCATATTCAACGCTCAATTCAAAGGTGAATCCGATAACAGTTGAGTCGGAAAATATGAATTTCGTTGTCTTGTCGTTGGGATCGAAATACGCGGCACTCACTGGCAGTTTCATTAGTTTAGCTGCTTCTGGAACTGTGTGGAGCATCTGTTCAATGGATCCCTTATGAGGCAAATACACGAGAGCTCCCCATTCGACCTGATATGGGCCCAAATTTTTATAAGTAAAATAGTGACCGCTTTCCAAATAAATGGACGAACCCATGAATTCTGTGACCTTTTGGTGAGAGGTTATAGTGACTGCCGCTTCAGTGGGACCTTTCATGTCATTGAATATACGGCTCACAGAACACGGACCTAATAGTTGTTTGTCTTTCTGTAATAGCCATAAATCTGTTTTTCGAAATAACACAATACTTCCGTTCTGTAAAGCAGTGATCGAGTCTATTATGCCTTCAGTGCAGACATAGTTAAGGCTTTCATTTGGAATAATGTATACAAATAATAGTATTAATGAAATTAAAGATGACTTCAGTTTGTTTCTCATTTTCATTCAATTAAAAAAATAAATAGTTTTGAGTTTATATTCATATGATATTTAGGCTATTCTGGTGAATGCTCGCTGTATTGTTGAGACTCGCGCTGATTCTCATTGTATAGGGTGTCTGATAAGTTGATACAGTCTTGGAAATAAACTTTTCATTATTGAGCGCGTGCTCTGCATTACGATTTGGGTTTTTGTTATATTTATTAATTTGTTTTCACTCTATACTTAAATATAATAATAAATTTTGATAAACCGAAGCGTATTCTACTTACTAAGCAAAGCGTGCGCTTCAATAATGATACCAACTTATCAGACACCCTATATTTAAATGTGTAGATAGTAAGTTAGAGTTAGGTGACAATAATTTATGCGTTACCGCGCGCTAAAGCTTAATCAAAATAAAGTAGAATCAGCGCGAATCTCAACAATACAGCGAACGTTCGCCAGAATAGTCGATATTTAAGTACAATATTAATGTTTAAATACAATTTCAAGTATTAAACAATCAGAGTCTGAATCGTAATGTATTGTTGTGTAAGTAATTCACGTAAATATTAATTTTTTAAATCACTTTAAGTATCGATAATCAGTATTTGTTAACACATTAGAAAAGTCGGTTATTAACCAACAATTGTTTAAGAACGCGATATTTCCTAACTTTTTAGTTATTTCAAAAAACTGATTCATTTTGTTTGGTTTGCTGTAAGAGAAGAGACAAAATTCATATTTAAGTAAAAAATTTCAAAAATGGAAAGTTCTTCGGAGAGCTCAAGTCCGTCAAAGTCTAGTGAATTGGAGGAAAACAAGAAGAAGAGGGGAAGACCTAAATCAGGAGTTGGATCAAAATCTTCAGGAACTGATCTCTCAAACCCTAACAGTTCTACGAGTTCTGGAACTGATTCTCAAACCGGGAAAAAGAGCAGAAAACGAAAGAAAGGAACAAAAGGTTCAAAGAAGAGAAAGAGGTCTAAGAAATCAAAAACTGGAAAAAGGAAGAGAAGCACAAAAAGAAGAAAAAAAGGAAAACGAAAGGGAAAGTCAAAGATGTCTCAGATATCAAAGACCTCGAGTGACAACTGAAAGCTTTAACTCTTCGGTGTTCTAAACATTCAGAAACAAAATTATTTAAATTTCATTGTCTTTTGTATTATATAAATGTTTGTCTTTGTCTTAATTGTTATTTAAAAATTGCAATTCATGTAAAAAATCAAATAAAATAAATATTTTCTGAATCAATACATTTATTTATTAATAATATAATTATTAGACAAACAAACAGTAAAATTGTGGGACCAGGCTTTGTGGGACACTGGTTTTAGTTGAAGTTATTTACCAAAAGATGATTAATTTTAGTTAAAGTTAAAGTTTTAGAAAGTCAAATATTTTGAGTTAAAGCTCAAATTTTATTTTAGTTTTTAAAAGTTTAATTTTTAAGCTTAAAATTGAATTATTATAAACTTTAGAGTTGTATAACATGTCTAAGTTATGATGGAATCACTACTTTTACTTAAATACATTTTAATTTTATTATAAATTGAAATTTATTATTAATTATTATTAATAAACACCATCGCTATCATAAGTATAAGTGCAATGAGACTTATAGTCATAAAACAAATTTAAATTATAGTACTTGAGTTTTCATAATTTTTGCCACTTTTGGAGGGTTTGGAGTGGGTGTTGGGGAGCTCTTCTTTTTAAACTTTGAAAGAGGTTCAAACACACGTTTGTAAAACATTTGTTACAAAAAGTACTTTTCAAAAAAGAATTTCCAAATGCTCAAAAATTTTTAAAAATTGATTGAAAATTATAATTTTTTCATTAGAATTAATTTTAGTAATAATTTTCCCATTTAGTGGTACATTTATTGAACAAAATCTAACGAGGCAACCCCGCCATCACTAAGTAACCGATTTAAAAATTTTTTTACCACAACCATCTTATACCAAAATATGTTCAAAATGCGAAGTCCAAGAAGCCTATTAGTTATAGACCCCATAATTTCTCTCAATACATAGTAATACATAGTTATCTTCATAGTAAAGTAGCTTATAAAAGAAATTATTGTCTATCACCACATTTAAACATCAATCAATTTATAATCAAAATTTTCAAGACATCTAGTCTTTGGCATAAACGTTTTGACAAGGTGGCATTAATCGATCTTTACATCCTTACAAATTATTATTCATACAGAACTACTAAATGAAAATTTTAAAAATCTGATCAATAAAAAGCATTTGCAAAATAATTAAATAAATGTATTTTTGTTTGACTTGAAATCTCGGAACATTATTATGACAGCGCATCAAACTTAAAATTCATTTGAATATATTCTAGAATTAATATGAAATTACATTATTATGAAAATAACTGTTTTACTATGTATTGAAAGGAATTGTGGGCTTCTTGGGCTCAATTGATTTAAATGACCGTTTTGGACATGGTTTCCGAGCCACCGGTTCAGAGAAAAAATTATATAAGTTAGAGCAATAGATATTCACAGGATATTCTGATTCTAACTCGTAAGTAGGGTGATCGGGTATACGGAATCTCCTGTACAGTGGCGTAACTATAAATTTTTGGTTGGGGCCTAAACATAGGAAAAATCGAAAATATGCCAATTTTTTTAAATTGCTACACTTAAATTCAGTAAAATATTTGGAGGGGCTATAGCCCCTTAGCCCCATAAGTAGTTACACCAGTGCTTCTGTATAATACAGGAATCGGGGTTTAAATGTAGAATACAAAAGGACTTCTTACAGATAAAAGTCACACTAGTTTTCCAAAATAAATAAGAATTAATATTAAAACAAGTGATTAAACTGTAAAAAAGTCTGAATGAGTCTCAAGTGTAACAAATATCTAAAAGCATCGAAAATGTAATCAAAGTTTTTTTAAATATTTGTCATAAATAACTAAACTGCAAAATCAAACTATATATAAGCCTAATATAGTTCAACAAATTCAATGTAAAGATCAATAAAATTCTTTGATTTGTATTAGAATTTAAGATAATTTTAAAAATACAGCAAAATTTACTGTAATCCACACGAAATATACAGAAATTAAAGGAATGACATGATTAGACCTGTCACCCCATTGTCCCCCCGGGTCCTCCCGGGTCACCTACTCGTAAGTGTATGTGAAAAAACCACTCACTGTTACAATAGGTTTAAAAGGCAAAGCCATGCCCTGTGTCTGACATGTGCAGTGATGTGGTCTCAGGTCTGACACATTATGTTTGTAAACAAACTGCTGTTTAAATATGATTTTTATTTTTCTATTCAATTAAAACACAATTTTATAACAAATTAAAATTCTTGTAATTATTTTGACCCGAAATGGATCTTAAACCAGAAAATCTGCTTTCATTGAGAGGTATTTTGTTTTAATTACAATTTTATTATTTATACAAATATTTAATTAAAACAATAATTATTATAAAATTGCTATTAATTAATAGAAACGATATAACTATTAATAATATATTATATAATATACCATAATATGAATAGTGGGACGGGTTGTGTCAAAACAGACAGAAATCGGACACTTCATGACTCTGGAGGAGTACGACTCATATATAGGAAGCGATGACTGTTTTGATAATTTACTTGTTCCGCCACATTTTGCTGAGAATTGGCGTCTTTTGCCTCAAAACTTCGGAAATGTCTATTTGGGAGAAACGTTCGCCTTTTTGCTCAGCTCTACCAATGATTCCGTCAAAGAAGTGGTCACTGATGTTGTCATTCGTGTTGATCTACAGGTTGGCAACAGAGCCGTCAATATCGGAGAGAGTAAGGCATCCATTCTTGACGCCAAACAAAGTCTAAACGATATTATGAAACATGAAGTCAAAGAATTAGGATCTCATGTGTAGGTATTCTTTGAGTCAATTGTATTCATATTTAATCAAATCTTGTCTCAAAGGCTCATCTGTACGATCAGTTTTGTGTCCAACTCTATCGAAAGACAAACTTTTAGAAAGTTTTTCAAATTTCAGGTTTTGAAACCTCTGGACGTGAAGACAAAGTTCTATAACGCAGAGGTGACTCACGCTCTCAATTCACGAAAACTCTTTACTTTTTACACAATTTAATTAAATATAACAATTCGATCAAATTTTAACTCTTCTAATATTTTTTATTTCAATATTTGGTTTATTCCATACTAATTGCATGCATTGATAGGACTTTCTTGTAAGACATTCTCATATGAGACCAATTATTATATACAATATTTGCTTTAATTGTTTTATATGTCAAACAGAGTGATGAAGTCTATTTGGAAGCTTTGTTACAAAACCTAACGAGTACTCCAATATGTTTGGAGAGAGTAATGCTCGAGCCTTCACCTCATTTCGAAGTAAAGCCAATGAATACTATTATAAATGAAGACAATACAGAGCAATGGGTGTTCGGGAAAGTGAATCGTTTTAACCCTCAAGAGAGCCGTCAATATCTATTTTGCTTAACACCAAAGCCAGATCTCAAATACAACTCAAATATATTAAAAAACTTGACAGCAATCGGAAAATTAGACATAATTTGGATCACAGGAATCGGCGAACGCGGACATCTCCAGACATCACAACTTGAAAGAATGGTATTAAAAGTTAAATGAATTGTTATTATTACTAATAGTAATGAATGAATAACTTGAAGGCACCCTCTTTTGGAGATATGAAACTAACAATAGAACAAATTCCAAGCAAAGTGGGCTTTAAATCAAAATTTAATATAACATTCCGTCTCATTAATTGCAGGTAAAGTCAATTTTTAAAAATTGAAATAATTAATCAAATAATTGGTATTAATTTATATAAAATTTTATTTCTTAAGCAATCGTGTTATAGAGCCGTTACTCAATTTCGATAATTTGGGACTAAATCAGGCTCTACTATGGTTAGGCCTTTCTGGTCGATCACTCGGATCACTCGAACCTTTGAATTTTGTCGATTTTGAGCTCAGCCTCTATCCAATTAGAACTGGAATGCATTCTTTGCCTCCCATTAAGATTACAGATTATAATTTTAAAAATGACTACGAATTCGATGAAATTGCTTTTGTTTTTGTAGAGTAAGTATCAAATTAATTAATTTATAAAAACTGTTATATTTACTAACTTTTACAATTAAAGAATAGAATTTATAAATAGAAACGTGTTTTCATTCTATTTATTTGATTTATCTGACTCTTCATTAAACTTTTGATCATTATCATCTTGAGAACCACCACTTCCTTGATTTTCTGGATTCTGTCCCGTCATCGCTGATCTCAACTGATTCACTAAATCAGGATTTGATGCTTTTGTGAAACAATAAAAAAATTAAATTGAGATAATATAAAAATAAACGAATCAAAGAATGTATTAAACCTTGCATTTGGGCAGCAATTTGTTGTCCACTATTGAAAAAGAAATATAATGTTTAAAGTTTTAATTTTAATAATAAATCTTTTGAGACTTCTTACGCTTGTAAGAGGGCATCGATTCCAGTTCCTGCTCCAGCAGCTCCAGCTCCTGCTCCTGCTCCAGCTCCAGCTCCGCCCGGAGCAGAGGCATTGTTGATATTGCCTGACATTAATCCTCCCATTCTATGATCAATAAAAGTATTTTAAAAAATAGTTTAAATATATAAAAGTATAATGACATACAGATTTTGCATATTTGGGTCACTCATGAGCTGTGTGGCCATATTCATAAGCGCAGGATTTGTTAGAAGTGAACTTAAATCGAAAGGCATTCCACCGAAATTTGGGGGCATTTGCTGTCATAAATTCAAATTACAATTTATTTAAATAAATTCAAACCAATAAACAGTTGACTCACTTCTGCCACTTTCTCTTCAGCTATTCTAAGATTGTTTTTATAGCTTTCGTTTTGAGGGTCGAGTTCAACAGCTTTTCGATAACAGTCACGAGCTCTGTGATGATCGTTAAGACTCGCGAACGCCAAACCCATACGTCCATAGGCTTTACTATAATTAGGATCATAACCGATGGCTCGCTTACAGTCCTCGAGGGCTAAGTTGTGGTTATTTAGTTTGCTGTGTGCGGCAGCTCTGCTCAGTTGAGTTCAATAATTAATTCATTAATTAATTGATTAATATTTGAATCAATCATTAATTTAGTAAATATTTAATGTAAGACCTGTTGCAATAGTAAACAGCATTAGAGGCGTCCAATGCTATAGCTTTGGAGTAACACTCGAGCGCTTCGTTAAACTTTTCTGATTTCATCAAATTGTTCCCTTCATTCTTCAGACTTTCGGCTTCGAGTCTGGCCTCTTCAGACACCGGTTGTGGCGCCGGTCGGCCTCTCAATGACTTTGTATAATATAAAACAATATATAATATAATATTAACAATAATATAAATTCAAATAAATCAATAAAACTATACGTTTTGGTCGTCTTTGAGAGCATTGCAAAAGATTTGTTCCAACTTTTGAGATGTTTGTAAACTTGCGTCCATTGGATTGACTTCGTATGCAGTCTCTAAACACTGGATCGCAACTGAAATTTAAGTTTAGCATAGTTTTAATAATTTAATTGTTTATCTACAATAATAATAATTAATATATTGTAATAAATGATCTCAACCTTCAATGCTTTCCTTCGCGTCATTGGACAGACTCGGGCTCTGGATCTCATCCGTTAAGAACTGGATTATTGATGTTATTAAACGACTTTTGTCTGACATTATAATTAATTTCAATTTCTATTAGTTTTAAATAAAATTAAATATTAATGTGTTATAAATTAATTGAGGATTAATTTAATTAAAATTTAATATAAATATTAATTTAATTTAATAAGTGATAAATGAATTGCAAAATCTTTTGGACTTTTCTTTCAATGAATGAATCATTGATTGTGTTTTGTTTGTGTATTAAATAACGTCTTTATATAATCTTTATATTAAACCGATTTCAATATTAACTTATAATTTATATCAATTGTTAAATATGTTTTATTACATCTATTTCTATATATTTATTATTATAATATATTTTCAATTATTACTGAATTTACTAAAAGTTTACTAATGACTAAAGTTTTCTTAAATTAATTGACAAATAATTTAAAACTATTTCAGGATTTAAAGTGATTACAAAAGAATGACGTAATTTATGTATAGATTCATGTCTTTAATGCTTTTGTTGTCGAGAAGAATACAAAATGTAAACAAAATTAATAAAAAATACGATTAAATGAATGAATGGTTAATTAGTAAACAAAGAATAAAAGACATAAAAAAGTGAAGGAATCGCTAAAAGATGAGTATGAGTGAGACGTGTGTAATACAGGTGACAAACATCGCCCCCTCGGCCACAAACGAACAAATGAAGACACTGTTCAACAATTTGGGAAACATTAAGGAAATCGTCGTTTATCCGAATGAGTCAGTCATTTATGTCTTCATTTGTGTCTTTCATTTATGTCTTTCATTGTATTCTTTGTATTCTTTTCCAGAGTTTTTGTAAAACTTTATTTGAATCCAACTTTTGCTCTCTTACCGCAAACCAAACAATTAATTACTTATTTGTTTAATTGATTTCAGAGACTCTCCAATACAGCCCACATCGCGTGTGTGTTATATAAGATATGCGGATCACTGGAGTGTTGGTGTCGCTCAACATCTCACTAATACTGTGTTTGTCGACAGAGCACTCATTGTTCTACCGATTAATGACGGTTTGACGAGTTTTATAAATCATTTTCTGATTGTCTTCTCATAAATTATTACAAATATTATCTCTATATTTGATTTAAATTCAGGTAAAATACCGGACGCGGCGACAGCTCTTAGCTTAACAAGTGGTGGACCTCTTTCTGGTGGCAGTAATAGTGGTGTTGTCAGTCAAGTGGTCGGTCTCCTCATTTATGATCTTTTTATATCATTTTAACACATATTTCATATTTTTTTTAGGTCACAGGCGTTGGCGGCGCACAAGTTATTACAACAATTGATCCAAGACTGACAGCACTGGGTTTACCGCAATATCCTCCATTACCAGCAAATATGGATCCGACAAAAATCGAAGAAATCCGTCGGACTGTATATGTCGGGAATTTGGACTCTTCTGTCAGTTTTTTTTATATTTATTTAAAATGTTAAATATGTTTAATCATAAATTTTATATTAATTATTAGTTATCTGCGGAACAATTACTTAAGTTTTTTAACCAAATCGGAGAAGTAAAGTACGTGAGAATGGCTGGCGATGAGACACAGCCCACAAGATTTGCTTTCGTAGAATTCACTGATCAGTCCTCAGTTGCAAATGCTTTACAATACAATGGAGTCATTTTTGGCGGAAGACCTTTGAAGTGAGTTTTAATTAAGTTGTGATTAAACTTTGTTTATTAATACGTTTAAATACAATTTTTGCATTTAATTAAAACAGAATAAATCATTCGAATAACGCTATAGTAAAACCTCAGGCAAAGAGTTCGGAAGCGGCACAAAAAGAAATTGAAGAAGCGATGAAACGTGTGAGAGAAGCCCAATCACTGATATCGGCTGCTATAGAGCCGGGGTATTTGAAATTCGATAAGATTCTGGAGTACGCCGGAAAAGACAAGAAAAACAGCAGAAGTCGCTCACGATCGAGGTCTCGAAGAAGAAGTACTTCCCGTTCAAGGCATCGCTCGAGATCACGGACTCGTAGATCCAGATCTAGAGAAAGAAGAAGAACCAGATCTCGTTCGCGTGAAAAGAGACGTTCGCGAAGCCCAAGACGTCGGTCGAGATCTCATGAAAGAAGAAGATCGCGATCAAGAGAGAGAAGACATCGCAGACGCAGTAGAAGTAAAGAGAAAGAGCGGACCAGAAGAAGAAGCAGAAGTAGAGATAGGGATAAAGCGTCCAAAAGGAAACACTCGAGATCGAGGTCTAGGAGTAAATCAAAAAGAATTGATGAAAAGGAAAAGTCGAAAGAAATCGAAAAATCGAAAGATATTGAAAAATTGAAAGATATTGAAAAATTGAAAGATATCGAAAAATCGAAAGATATCGAAAAATCGAAAGACAAATTGCATTCAAGCTCTCAATCAGCAGAGATTGAGACTAAACCAGAAGGACCTGAACTCCCGCCCGAAACACACAAACTTGAAATCTTAGAAACTCCTGAATTGAGCACAAAATCACGTTCGCGTCGCTCGCGTTCTATTGAACGGTCGAAAGAACCTTCAAAGTCTCCGCGAAGATCGGTGTCAGTGAGTCCTCCGCCTCGAAAATCATACTCAACACGTACGCGATCACCAAAGAGAAGGTCTAGAAGTAGAGGAAGACGTTCGGGATCTCCGGTTAAGACTGAAAGAAGCCATAAGAAAAAACGTGATAGAGATAGGAGTAGGAGTAGAGACAAGTATAGCAAAGACAAGAAAAAGAAAAATAGAGACAGAGATGACAGCTCTGAGAGAATTGTCAAAGAGAGTAAAGTTAAGAGAGATTATGACGAAGAGGAAAAAGGATACGATTCTAGTTATGACGAGAAGCCATCCCATCGCTCGAACTTTGATAAGTCGCGCAAAATATCGCTCTCACCTGACGACTAGCTTTTCAACCTATCATTCTATTAAAACTTTATCATTAATTGACATAATTTATAAATAATTGATTGACAATTAGTTTTTTGTAGCATTTCTGAGTGAAAATGTTTTCATTCATATAAATTTCAATTAATTTAAAGCTTATAAACAACTTTTATATTAATTGTTTGTATATTTCTTTTCTTCTAAATGTTTAAAAAAAGTTTGTTTTCAAACAAAAATTAATCATTGAATGTGTGAATCATGTGTTGAAAAGCTTATGAAATACAACAACTTTAGGAATCACTCGCATAATAGACAATACTATGAGCGGAGGGGGTCTTAGCTTTAGTGCTACAGAGTATGTGACCATTACTTACCAAATATGATATGAACTTATGTTTATTTACAATTTTTACGATTTTTAAATCAAGTTTTCATTTACTATTATTTTTGTTGTATTTATTATTAAAACACAAACCGATTAATAAGTATTTAGAATTTGAATTGATTTTAGTTTGAATTTAAAAATGGAAAAAATCAAAGAGTTGTCAGTTCATCAAAAAATAATAGATTTAATCGAAGAATTAAAACTCGGGTCAGATTTAAATATATTAATAAATAAACCAAAGTATACATAAAATTGGTATAAATTTGATGAATAGGTCGATAAATGGTTCGTATGAATCGGCGAAGAAAACAGTTCTCATTATTCAGGAAGTGATCGATCAGTTTTTGTGGCCAAACGCCAGGTTTGGGTCATATTTACAATTAATATAATAATTAATTTATATTTAATCAAAAGTGAACTCATTTTACTGATCAAAGTGATCGGCGAAGCGGTCAAAGACGCGGAACCGACCGAAACAGTGGCCGGAAATATAGTTAAACGAATTTTAAAGATAATACGCGACGAATACGCGAACGCGAGAGGAGTTCATAATGAAGGAGAGACTGAAGAATCGCTGCAAAACATGATGACCACCGATGACCACAAAAGAATGGCATACGATATGAAATTTGATAATTTGAAGGAAGCCATCAATGACTGCATTAATGAACTGTTGAGCGAATTGGACACGAGTGGGGATAATATCGCTCAACAATCTCTTGAACACATTTATTCAGACGAAGTGATAATGACTTGTGGGAAGTCTAAGACAGTCGAAGCCTTTCTTAAATATGCGGCGAAGAAACGGAAATTTCAAGTTGTGATCGCCGAATGCGCTCCTTTTTATAATGTATGCCATTATTTGACTTACGTATACACCGTATACAGTAATTGATCAAAATATTTGTTTTGAAATAATAGGGACACGATTTAGCGGTTAGTCTTTCTAACGAAAAAATCAACACAACTCTAATTCCTGATTCAGCTATTTTTGCAATTATGTCGAGAGTTAACAAAGTTATTATAGGAACGCATTCTGTTATGGCTAATGGAGGGTTAGATTGATTGCATTTGATTTGCATTGATTTGCATTGATTTGCATTGAATCTCATCTCTTAAATACCTATAATTTTGTTTTTAATCCATTAGACTCAAGGCTGTCAGCGGTGCATATACTTTAGCATTAGCTGCAAAGCATTATTCAGTTCCGGTAAGCAATTAGCAAATTATTGAAAAAATGATAAAATCAATACAAAATTGCAATTGTTTTTAAGCTGATAGTGTGCACCGCTATGTTTAAGCTGACGCCGCAATATCTTGTGAGTCACGACCAGTTGGCGTTCAATAAGTTCTCATCTCCTCAACAAGTGATGCCTTACGAAGAGTCACAAATGGCCACTAAATGCCAAGTTGTGAATCCTGTTTTTGATTACGTGCCGCCAGAATTGGTTACTGTTTTTGTTTCTAATATGTAAGGCTTTTATCATTTTTACCGATGTTTTCAAACTAATATTTAATTTTCTCTAATATTGTATTTCAGTGGCGGAAACTCTCCCTCTTATGTCTATAGACTTTTGAGTGAATTATATCACTCCGAAGATTATTGATTTTTAATTTTATAGCTTTTTAAATATTAATGTAATTGATTTGATTTAATTAATTAAACGAATATATGTTTTAAAGTTTTTAAAACTCTTTACTTTTGATTTAATAGTTATTTATTAGTTAAACATTACATAAGTTCTTAATAGACTTTAAATGCTTTCCATAATTATTATGAGAATTAAATATATACTTAAAACAGTAGTAAATCCAAAAATAGTGATTAATTATAAAATTTAAAAAAATTTAAATTCAATAATAAGTTACTATTAATAACTATAGAATTGTGAAAACTATTAATATAGGAATGAAAAACATATAAAACATATTGAAATGAGAAGACTTTCCCTTAAGTTATGCAAAAAATGTTCTCGTTTTTGACAAATGACTTAAAGACATGTTTTTAATAGTATTAAAACTTTTTCATACAATTCATGAAATTAATGGTTCAAAACATAGATTTTGTTTGTATTGAAAACTCGTATCTCATTATTGAATAAAATCTCATTAATAGCTATTATGAGCAGTAAAAAGGTATCAGCGGTTCAGTCGAGACAAAGAAATAGTTTGAGTTCAGTCCCGAACGCTTCCAATGATTGTCCAAAATATCGAACTTTACCTCAAATTTCGAATGAATCGAACGATTCCAACAAAAACATAAGTGTTGGAAATGTTTACGATGATTACGACGATGAAGACGATGAGGACAGGGATGGGTTGAGTGGAGACACACATGAAAGTCAGGACAGAATGAAGACGATGTTTATGTCGATTTGGAATAACGTAAAATTCGGTACAATTCTTGTTATTCGACATTCAATTGATTTAACACTAATTTAATTGATATCTCTTTTGACGAAAGGTTTTGCGACTAAACTGAAGACGAGATTCAGTTACGAATCACCGATTTGTCTGTTGGGACAGTTCTATCAC
>JAUJYT010000739.1:0-15676 GCA_033996565.1 Nanhermannia nana
GTTTAATATTTTAAAATTTACTATCAGTACAGTACCTGTTGAACGTTCTGATTTTAAGTACAGGTAGGATATGAATTTTAAAATTGTGTTATTTGACTATATATTTTAGGCTTTAGATAAGAAGTTCTTTATATATAAAATAAATGCATTATTATAGCCTTACAGCACATTTGATTTTTTTAATTTTTAAGAAAAAAATATGAATCACATTATTGTAAAAATTTTTATTACATTATTGCGGACACACCGATTGACATATATTTTTTTAATGATATAAATTTTTTTAAGTTAAACTTTCATTCATTTATATCCCTCAGCACTAAATTATTTACACTGTTAGAAAATATACATAAACTACAATGAATTTATGATAGATTTATTTGTGGTGGAAATTACCTGAATTTACAAGAGCCATCTCGAGAGTATTTGGAATTGATTTACTTTTTTAGAAATTAAATGAAGTTATAAATCATAAAAATGCAGTGGATACAATAAGAATAACGTTGTTTTAGTTGAGAGAACTGAAACTCAAAAACTGAAACATAAACTGAAACACATTTAAACACACATTAGCTTAGATCTAGTTTTTAGGGTTTTTAGCAGTTTTAGTCTTACACTAATTAAATGAAAACTGAATGAAAATAGGTTTAATATTTGATTGTTGTCAGAAATGCATCACTTTAACAAACATTTTAACACTCAATTTCAAACACATTCACACAATAAACTTTGAAATAAATATTACAATTGAATATTAAAATCTAATTTTTTCAAATTTTCTGTAAAATTGCAGTACAACTAACTTATTCAACAATAGAAAAGTCATATGTTTTAATGTATTGATACTGTAATTTATAATACGTTTACGTAATAAGCTCTGAAGAAGGTCTAAATATTGACCGAAAAGCTTTTGCTTTCAATTACTAATAATTTAATGGTAAATGAAAATAAGTTACATTTTACAAGACTAAGTTTTATATCAATTATGGTAAGAAAGGTATTAAGGATTTAAATTATTAACATATAGGCATATTCTCTATTAAATAAATACTTTAATTTTAAATTTTGGAAAGCTCTGAACTACGCTTTCAGAAGGTTTAGAAGTATTTCGAAATTTTGTCAAAAACTAATTTGTTTTACGATTATTTATTAAGTTGTCATAGAATCTTAAAGATAGGATTATTTATATGCTTTAAATGTATGTTGAGCAAGTTCTGATTATTTTAGTTTGATACTTATATAAGCTTAGAGATTTAGAAAATCGATTCTTAAAACATGAATACTTCCTATTTGAAGAGTTACTCACGAGTTAGTTGAGTAAACTTGTATTACTTAAGTATTTTGTTTATAAAATATCATAAAATTAAAAAACTATACGTTTAAAAAGCTTATAATATACTGTATTTACTATACATGACCAGAGTGTGCACGTGTGCACACTACACGTTAAATTAAATAAATCCTTAATTGATATCAATTTTTATTATTTGATATTTAAAAATCGTTTTTCATCACATCTTTGAAGAATCTATTTTTATCACATTAATAAGAAAGACTACTTATTAATATTTCAAAATAGCACTTATACGTAATGATGTTCAACGCTCGGTGGCGAGCGCGAGCACGCTCGGTCGAGCACCAAAAGTTTTACATATTAAATGGTATTTTGTGAAAGAAAAGTTTTTATTTAAATGTAAATACATTCACTTATTAAAAAAATACACATATTATTCAGTTTTGAAGAATATACTCATAGAATTGTAAAGAGGATCAAATATTTCTTAAAATAAACTAATTTTGTTAAGAAAGAGTTTAACAAAACATGAAGTTAGGTAACTTGGCGCGAGGTAAACGCTCGGTACCCGAGCGTGAGCGCACGCTCGAGCGTTTCATTTTCTCCGAGCGCAAGCTTCGAGCGTAAAAATTCCTCCTCGAGCGAGCACGAACATCACTACTTATACATATATTATTTATAACTTTGAGCACTAAATCAGTATTTAAAATCGATATACTGGTACAGTATATGCAAACTATTTAATTCAAATCATAATAACATAATATGATATATTCTTGAGCCACCTTTGCCTAGAATTAAAGTGAGATTTTAGTTTACAGTTTATGAAAAGTAAAATTTAATTAATTTAAAATTAAATTTTTTCTAAATTTAATTTAATATAAAGCAAACGTGCGGCTCTGCATTTATGTTAAAAAGTTCAAAATAAAAACTTAAGCTCAAAGATGATCTCTTTAAAGCATATGAAAATATAAATATTTAACTCATTACAATATGATATTAAATGCTTTAGGTTATTTGCTTACAAATTATAAACTTGCGCTCAAATATTCAATTGAAGCAGACTCGAAATACTGGAACCATAAAACAGTATTAAGGCTTAAACTTAATAAGCTCTTGATTTAGCTAATGGTTGAGCAGCTGTGTGGGCTCAGATAAACTAATTTGCATCGAGTTTGAGTTCTTAAGAAAAAACAGGTTTATTATAAGATTATATTGATGTGGCAAATATGGCATCTCATATATATATTCGGTTCCTAATACTTATTTTCATATTTATATCAATCATTTACTTCTTTGCGCCCATCAGTATAATAGTAAATCTTTTAGGAAGTGCTTTAATAGTATTAATAATTTGTTGGAAACTAAATAATGCGATTAATAGATTATCATTTGTTAATCGTATCATCTCTGCTAATGGTAAAGCAGTGCTAATAACTGGTTGTGACACTGGTTTTGGGAATGCATTGGCATTAAAATTAAATGAATTTGGTTTTTATGTAATAGCGATGTGTCTTAACGTCAATTCCGAATCTGCGAAACAGCTGATAAATAAAGCCTTATTTCCAAATAAAATAATTGTTTTAGAATTAGATGTGACTAAAGATTTCTATATAAAGCAAAGTTATGCTGAAGTACTGAAATTTTTAAGAGAAAACAGTCTTCAATTATGGTCTCTTGTCAACAATGCTGGCATTTTTGAGATTGGATTTGTTGAATGGGGTAATGGTATTGAAGCCTACAGGAGAACAGTTGACGTGAATGTGTTCGGATGTGTTCGTATGACACGTCTTTATTTGCCATTAATAAGAGAATCTCGAGGAAGAGTTATTAATATGTCGAGTGTTGCGTCGCGTATGTCAATAGATGGTTACAGTGCTTACTGTATGTCAAAACATGCTTTACAGGCATTTACTGATACCTTAAGAAAAGAAATGTATAGCTTTGGTGTTCGAGTAATAAGCGTTGAGCCGTCTTGTTATCGGTATTTATAAATAGAGATAAACTTATAAATAAAACATTTTATGTTTGAAAGCAATTGAAATAGGATTTACTTTTTGTGCGCAAATACAAATTGTTTTTAGGACACCGATAGCAGCAGTGGAAACTGTTTCTAAATTGCAGGATAAGGTATGGAATGAAACGTCTGCTGATGTTCGTAAGTGTTATAGTCAGGAATTTATGAACAAATTTAAGTCATCGTATGCTAAACAAGCGAAAAGAGCTCGCGATCCACAAGAGGTTATTGATGCTATGGTTGACGCTGTTATTAATGGAGAGCCAGATGTCAGATATAAATGCTGTGGAGTTTTTGCTGGCTTTATATGGTCTTTGGCTGAAGTATTGCCGTCAAAAATATTTGATGATATCTGGAGATTAATCAGCAATTTTGAAGTATTCTCCAAATGATTTATTAACAAAAAATGAATATAAAACTTATTGACCATTATTTAAATGAATTATAAATGGTTCTGAGTTTGAAAAACTGCAACATTTTTATCAGCTTTTGATAAGTCGTATTGATTTTTCTATTGAGAGTCCGTGCAAACTCACTAAGGAATAGATTTATAGAAAACAAATATCTCATTTCAGGCAATTGTCTAAATTCATTATAATTCATATATTCAAAGAGTGCTATAGTTTTTTGAAATACCTGTTTGATTAGGTTAACAAACAGTACTCTAATGAAGTATTAATACAGTGTTTATTAAGTATAGTAAGTCATCAATATTTGTATAAAAGTCAAAAAACTAATATAACATAAAAAATACCAGAAAATACAATAATACTTAATGAACATAACATTTATGTATTGATATAATAAGTGAAATATTGTCAATTCAAATAAGTTGTATTGAAGTACATTTTAAAAAATAAAAACAGAAATTGACTTTTCATATAATACTGAATTTAAATGAGAAAATGAATCAAAAACTTTCTTCAGCAAACACTTCTTCTTCTAATTTGTTGTGATCAGTTGATTCCTCTTTATTGTCATCTTTAACAATACAGGAGTAATAAAATACGACCAAAAGTAATATAAGAGACGAAATACTAATAAAAACAGATGAGATTATCTTTAGACTTCTTTCTGCAAATTCTCTTCTGGAGCTATCAGTCGTATTATAATCATTGGTAACATTCAATTTGGTCAGTAATGATATCTGACTGGATGACACTTGCGATGATTGCACTGCATAATAGTTATCATAGTTTAGTATTACTAATAGAGTACACGAAAATAGTATTTTAATTAGCATTTTGTGCCTTAAAACTCAATTAAATGTTGAGTATTTGTCTAATATCTTAGCGATTCAGTCATTTGTCAACAATTCTTTTGACTTCTCTTATACAGTATTGCAGTTTTAATAATACTTTTTATTAGATCGCTAATGTATAGATACAGTAACTCTATGTTATACTGTAAAATTAGAGATTCCAGAAACGGGATTTTCCCTATTTACGTCGATGTCCCAAAATCACTGGGAATAGACTTGAACGCACACAATTAGTCAATTTATGCCAGAAAAAAGCATTTTGAAAGTCCACATTTTCAAGTTTTTGCCCTATATTCCCTATTTTCATGTTCAAGTCTCTATTTTGCTATTCTTAGACATAAAAACTAGTTTTAATCTGGTTTCAATCAGAACGTTCACTCAAATCGGGAGATTTTTTCTCAACAGATTGTGTGAGTCATATGCTTTTCAAAAGAAATAAGGTTGGTACATTAAAACGATACTAAATAGCGACTTCCATTTATCGATATGCTACCATTTCATTCATTGTGTTCTAAAATTTACACAATTTTCACGTTTTAAAAATAGTTTTATCAATAAAATGAAACAAATTGTTAGAAATAAAGATAATTTTTATTTTCTTTATTTTGTTCAATTCTAATCATATTTTGTCCCAATTCACTACCTATTTAGACAGTTTTTTATTCTCTATTCTGGAGTCTCTATGTATAATACATTACTCTGTACAGAATTGGAAGAGTACTAGAAGTATAGAATTGAGAGTTAACGCAATTTCTAGTATAAGAGTGTATCTATTTTTAAATATGTAAAGGATGTTTGTATTGAATACACTGTCTCAGTCACAGTCTCTGCCGGTGTTAACACATAAATATAGCATATCTTAGTTTATATCTAAACATAAAATACCTATATTTTTACCAAGCTCTACTATTTTTACTAAATTAGTATTACTTGTCATTAAAGCCCTTGAGAACAATTCTTAGTTAATTAATTTTTATAAACCTCTAATTTATTGTTGCAGTTAATTAAAGTTATGTACGTCTTGAGGCTTAATTACCAGTAAGTGTCATGTAAAGGTAATTAAGATAAATATTTTAGACTCAATAGGTTTAGATTATGTATTAAGATAGAACTGATTACAATTAGTTTAGACACAAAATAAACCAAAAGACTCTGTAGGCAAACAGGAAAAGGCGCACAACAGGAAATTGTGACGTATAGATAGGGCTGTCAAATGGTAAATATAAAGGGCTAAAGGATCTTCTTCTCTGGTCTCAAATTGCAAGCAATTTTTTGAATAATTTGTGATTTGATCGTATTTGTCAATAATTTAAATGATAATAAACCATATTTAGTTATATGCTATTCTCAACTGTTTAACATTTAAGAAAGCTTTCAATAGTATTTGCACCAATATTTCTATAATCTGTTTCAATAAATACAAAACGCTTCTCTAAAAAGAGTAAAACTTATGCTAATTTCGTTAGGTAGGCGGTGTGTTTGGGCAATACTTTTGAGGATATTTTATGTATTAATTTAATGACCAAACTATGTACTTACTGCTCAGCTATTTCTATATTTGGCTTCAATTTTTCAGTGTTAACCAGTGATGAACGAGCTTGTGTTGGCCAAAATTGGTGCTCAGTGTTCGTACTCGAAGAAAATGAAGTGCTCGGTTCTCACCTTTTGGAGGTGCACGAGTATCAAGCCAGCAAAGATGGATTTAAAGACTCCTTTAACACAAAATTTGTTTATTTTATTTAAGCTTTAATTTAATTGTATATTTCTTTTCTAAATACGATACTTACCATTCAAACACTTACTTTAGATATGAAATTAACATTTTTAATATTTAAAAAATATTTATATTGCATGAATAATAAGAAAATATATACAAATTTACTCGGTGCTCTTGCTGGGGGTCAAGTGTTTGAGCACGTGCTCGTGCTCGCTATCGAGCACCAAATGCTCGAGCACTGCTCAGCACTGTATATGACAAAAGTAATAAATTATATACAAAATATTCCACAACTTATGTAAACAAACAATTCATCAATGTTTGTGTTACTAATAGTATTAAAGTAAATGTTTTATTACACAAATATCGAACATAGAAATAATATAAGTAATAACATAAAGGAAATGTCATAATTGCAAAACATAAATGAAAATAGGGTTTCAATATTGAACACAATAAGTTTGTCTAAACCAGTGTTTCGACCAGATTTCGATTGTCTAAGGTTATGGCATTAGCTCTTAATTTAGTCAAAAGCTCTCACAGTTAACTACGTGGCTGTGGGATCGAGTCTAACGTATATCAAGGAGTTTTTTCAATGCTTAGTGTACTCTAGACTGGACTGCAGATTAATCAGAGATAGTTCCGTGCATTACCGTCAATGTGATTCACACTATCCTAATCTGGCATAAACCGCTTTAATACATTTGAGTCGGAAAAGCCGTATATAAATTAATAATCACAGATATTAATTATATTTAAAATTAATTTCAGATTTTATAAAATTCATTCATTCATTTTCGAGACTGTTAGGGTCACGGTTTATGACTGTTTAAACAAAACTCAAATTTTAGAATAAGTTACTGAAGAAATTTTATAAAGTTTTTAATATTTTTGAAATTATTTATATGAATTTGCTTTGAAATCCTAATAATTTTGAAATGTTTAAAGAAAACGATGTTTCAAAAATATCAAAAAAGCAATTTCGAAAATATATTAAAATCCAGACACAGAACTAAATGTATATTTTCAAAAGTGTTTAACCGATTTTCAGTTTTCCAAAAGCCTCGTAAAATCACACTTTCAGAGATGTAAAAAAAATTCGGAATTTTCAACATTTATTTAAATAAAATCATTCTAACTCTTAATAAGAATTCGTTTATCATAAACGTCATTAATATTTTCAAATATAGATTCAATTTTAAAACATTAAAATCTCATTTAATCTAAATGTGAGATTAAATATATTAACTTTAATACTTTTGGTCAAAAACAAATATTGATTGTATTTATTTTTAAATTTTTTAGTCATTGTCAAAGCAGTACCCATGTGGGGGGCAAAGGGGGCTAACATTTTCAGGCATTTAAAGTGCAGGTCTGTAGCAATTTTAAAATGAATCAAATATTGGGAGTTTGTGGGTACGGCACTGTCATTATAATTAAATACATAAAAGGTTTTCAAAAAACCGATGAATTGTTAAACTCCCGCAAAATCCAAACTAAAGAGCATAACAGTTACTGTGATATAAAAGTGAACTCATGTGCCGAATACTAGTGTTGTAGTATTCCTTACTTATTATGCAAACATAACATAGTACGTGAAACTGTTATTACTGTATATTATTCATACATATAGTTGTACTTCAATACTATTTTTTTGTAAACAAATACATGTCTAATGACGTCTCTGTGTTGTAATTCTGGTGTAATTCTACGCTATTCTCACATTTGTTTCAATATTTAGCGTAACTTTACTTCTGTTTGTGTTTATTGTTTAAAAATTTTTAATTTTAATTATTTTTTAATATTGAAAACTTTTATAAATATATAAATAGTTTTCGTTTAATATATAATTGAATAAACCGATGATCTCAGCTCTTATTTATTTAATTGTTAGTTATTATTGTTTATAATATATGTTATAATTAATATTTATTATTATTTATTAATATAATAATTGAAATCAAATCAAATATTATCTCATAAATGAAGAACCCATTGAACCAATGGATCAATTGATGGATTATTTTTTAAAAACTATAAATAATAGTATTAATGGAGAAAAGTGTAGAAATAGTATCAAATTTGGAAAATGTGTTCAATTTGTGCGATGAAAACGAAGACGGATTTATACCTATAGACAAGTTCTCAGAATTGCTTAAAAAGCACATTAATTGCGATTCAATTAGTGATCAGGTCTTTGTCTATTATTTATATCATTTCTATTAATTTCATTTGTGTTCAAACGATTAGCTTTTGTTTCATTCACTTTATGCTTAATTATTATAAATTAAATTATTTATCATTTTATTAGTTCTTAATTATTATTTAAAATTTAAAATGCTTTTGATTTAGCAATAATTTCACCATTGGTTCGATTTCCGCCCACTTTTTCTCCGATTTACCGATAAGTTAGTCATTGATTTGAAGCCAAATAGTTTTGTATTTCAATTGTAATTCATATCAATTACTGTAATCTCTCAATAGTTGAGTCTTTGATCACAATATCTGATTAGCATTTGAGCCAAATTTTACTTTAGTATTAGGACAAAAATCAGATAAGTTTTTATTTTAATTACTTTTTAATTAATTGTTGAGCTCTTATCTGTAAATATATTTTTCTTAAGTAAATACTACTTTTCCTGTCCGTACTTTTGGAGACCATTAAAAAAAGTTATGAATACGAATAATTTGATTAAATCAGATAAATATAAGTTATCTTTAAATCAATATTATATATAATGAGATTAAGTGCAGCTACAAAAAGAGGTGTATTTTGTGAGCATTTTAAACTACATTCTAGACTCAATTGACCGCACAGTTGTCTTACATTTGCCTGAATCCATGCAATTACCTCTAAATACTCGCGGATAAGTCGCATCACTTATAATAGGTTCAAGAGTTCAAAATCAAAGTTAACAGATAAGTCGCACCTCAAGTATAAGTGCGTTATGTTTACGCATATATATTCAATAAATTTATGAAATACACTAATTTGTTATCAATGGCAATGATTAAATAAATTTAGTGATATATCATGTGATTAATTGAGTCAAATTTGAAAATGTCTATAACTGTAAAAAACTATAAATTTAGAATTATCAGTTAAAAAAGAATTAGCACACCATATCACCACAATTATTGACCAATTTCAAGTATATTTCAAACTATTTCAATCATTTAATTTTATAGTTTGTGTAATAAACTAATAAATCATTTGTCATTTCATTTTTAATTTTAATAAAATTTTTCATTTTGATTCTCACGTATAAGTCGTATCCCACTTATAAGTTGCATTCAGTATTTTCTTAAGATTTTACTTTTTTTTTGTAGATAAGTTGCTTTTTGAGGATTTAAGGTATATGTGATATGTCGGGCACATGTCCGCTCTTTTGGAGCAAACCCAAGGCCTGTAATATTGGCCTAAATAAGGAATTTTTTTAATAATTAATTGAGAAAACGACTAGTTTAGTAAACTCACTGTTTCTTAACTAATTGTTAATAAATTGATAATAAAAATTTACGTTTTGTTTTTCGTTAAAATTGTCTGAAAGCCCAATGAGTTTTTAACCTTCACTTGAATTTTGAGATTTATCAAAAACTCATAAAATCTATTTCAATATGATTTTTATAACTTTTTAAAACGACTAAACTTTTTAATTGAGTCTTTTAATAATCAGCTATTATTGAAAAACATTCGTTCAATTTGATTGATTTAATTGTTTCATTGAATGAGCCTTTGGTGAAGAAGTTCTCCATTTTAGAAATCTTTGGGAACTGAATAGGAATTAGGAATAGTTCCAGCAGTTTATTCTACAGAACTGGAATCGCTCAAACGCTATATGTAATGGAGTCTTAACTCTTGATTGTGATTCTAAATTCTTATAATAAATAGTGAAAACTTTTAATTAATAAATTATGTACATTATGTACATTATGTACATTATTTACTATCAACTTAATTATTAATATAGAAACAAAATTCAACATATTCTTCAAACTTATTTCAATTAAGTTACAGTTAATTTTAATTTTTTCAATATATTTAATTCAAGTTTAAGATAAGATTAAGAAATTAAATATTTTGAATTTTAAAAGTTTTATTACATTTATAAGCATTAGAGCTCAAAATGCTTTAAAATTTTTTGCTTCAAATTTTTAATAATTTTTATTTAACTTTACTTTGATATCAACATTAAATAGAGTTGAGATTCTTTTACAAAATTAGTAATAAAGGACATCTTGTGTTATCTCTATCTTTGATCTTATAGTTTTATCATATTATTTAATTTGTTTGATTCGCATTAAATTTATTGATTTGTCCTAAAGAAGAGATCATTAAATAATCGATAACCTGAAAATAGTTTCTGCAAAAGATATTTTAATTTAGTGTTTATTATGTTTGTTATCATAGTGTCAACTATTATATGACTCCAATTATTTTGAGTTTATTATCCAATATTTATTTAGTTTATCTAGTTTACTTAGTTTATTAAAATTACTAAATATTTGACGCGATTCAAGTCATAAATATACGATATATTGGAGTGAAGTCTTCTCAAAATCATTGACGCAAATGAGGATATTTTTAAATTATTAAAACAGCTTTAATGCACTTGTTATGAATTAATTATAAGAACTTTACCACAAGTTCACTATATTATTAAAACTGAAATACCTGAACAGCGGTTCTGCTCAATAGAGATATGATATAATTAGTTAATGCATGTGCTGTATAATTAATTATCTTTAGATATTGTTTTGTAAACAATTTGATGGAAACTTGAGTCCTATTTTATATAAAATTTATTTTATTGATTCGTTTTATGGCTTAATATTTATCAAAAATTGATACTTTCTTTTGATTTATTTGTGATCAAATACTTAATTACTGATTCAAAAATCAATCTTTTCCATCAATTTTGTCAATCTATATAATGATCACAAACTTATTTTTAAAACAAATAAAACGACCAAATATGCAAATTCTGTTCTCTATTGGATTCTATCATTGTATTATTGCAGGATATGAGACAACTAATTGGTTTCTTTGATCCTAACGGTAGCGGTAGAATCACTTTATCTGATTTCTGTGATGGAGTTTCTTCTCTTATCAAATCTCAAAGTAAGTGTGTTTTGATTACTGATTCTTTGAAACACAAATTCACTTTATTCTAAGCTTAACTTCTAATACCTCTAATCTCTATGTTTGCTGCAATCACTTGTTAATAGAGTATAATCGAAGTCTCAATACAAACACTTTTGATGTATGTATTGGCAAATAACTAAAATTTTTGCTTTAAACTTAACTTTATATCCAGTTTCGATTATTTAAATATACAAACGAAGAGCTAATATGTACAGTAGATTTCAATTGATATGAAAATGAGACATTTGAAGCACTACAAGATCTTGAGAAATACTCAAAAATTAACTTTAGGTATTTTATTCTCTAAACAAATTGATTTGTTGTACTCGTTGTACTAATTATGATATAAATTTATGTTCAGTGCATTAAATAGATCGTAACAGCTGTGCATTAAATAAGCAATTAATGCAAACATAGAATACTGTTATATATACTGTTAATACAACAAATAAAGTTAATGTTAAGATATGATGGAAAGCACTCGAGAGTGCATTTAATTTAGAAAAACAGATTCACTCCGGTGTGCATCGCATATATCATTTATGATATACCTGTAAATGAGTGACTTTCATATATTGATACATTGAATAACATTCAATTTTAATAGATATTTATTAAAATGATACCAATATATGTAATAAAATGATTTAAAGCTTTTCTATAGTGATAAATGCCATTTTATGCCAACATTATGTCTAAAATTTGTTGATTTAAAAATTTTGTGTTCAATGTATTGTTGGTTTTGCAATAACCAAAGGCTCTAAAGACTTTTGGGGCGGGAACTCAACTAAGCTAAAAAACTTTGGTTTCAAAACAAGTTTTGAAGCTGTGCTGCACCACTAGAGAGCCTTTAGCTACGCAACTACTTTTCAAAAACTACCTGTTATTTAGTTAATTGTCATTCAAAAGTTAATTTAATATTTCATTAATCAGATACGACTTCACCGCCCATAGAATCTGACAAATTCTCATCAAATTCAGTTGATTCTGGCTTTGCATCTAATTTATTCGACATCAACACCACTATTGAGGTAATGGATACTCAAAATTTAGTAAATATTTAATATGAGATCTATTGCTAACTTTGAATGAGTTGAGCTCAAAAAGTAGGACATTGTAAACATATGCTTTTTGACTCCACGTCAAAAATTCAATGTTTCTTCCGATTAATATTCAAGTCATAATCCATAACACACTAATCATTTACTGCTTATTAATCATTTATTTTGCTTATATTTGTTTTTACTATCTTTGTCTTTATTTATAATTTTCTATTTATGTTGAAAATAATTTAGTTTTACTCAATATATAATGAGTTGACTTCTTGTCATTTTATTGTAGACTAAAAGTGAATCTAATTGTTTATCAAACGACAACGACATTATGTCAAGAGATCTTTTCAGCAGTAGTTCCGATCAAATGATGGCTGAATTCATTGCTATACAAAATGAAGAGGTGACCGATGGCTCACATTTATTTCAAGCTCAAAGATTAAGGTTCGCGCCAATAAGTAATTCAATTCAATTAATAACTAAATCTATTTTATTTAGTAGTCCTAGTCTTGGATTAAGTGATACTGAAGAACATTTTGAATTTACTCCTAATAATGGAGACGATTCACATCAAAAAGTTGAACAATTAAGTCCTGAAGGCTTCCAATTTGGGTCTAATAATGATAAAGATAATAATGGCAGTGCCACTAATTCTAATTCTTCCCGACAATCGTTTCAACAAAGGAATACATGGCTGAGGTCAAGCTTAAGACGATCGGGGTATGAGTTCTTTCAAAGGCATTTGCACTTTAGTTTTAATTTCAAACCTAAATGCCTGTAAATAACTTTATATTGTTCGTTCAAATTACTGATAGTGTAATATATTTTAAGTCTTATCATTTCTAAAGTCGTGACAATTAATTTGATTCTTTTTTGATATTCTGAAGTTTGAGCTTTTAATTTCAAAATAAGTAATGTCTGAAAATGATTGGAATGTTGTCAATAATTTATTAATATGTTATCGTTTAATAGTATGCGCTTTTTCGTCAACTTAAACAAATAGAGAAATGTTACAATTTGTGCAACAAATTAATGCTTAAAATGCATTTAATTTTTAGAAAATCAATTATTTGAACATTAATCAAACATTAATTTAGAGTTTATTGCAATGTTTCTTATAGTAAAATACAACTTAAGATATTTAAAAATGAAGAAATTTCTCATAACAAGAATTAAAGTGTTAACCTTTAAACAACGTTTAGCTCTAAATAGACTCGAACTATGTTTCAAAAGAGTTTGATTACTCTAATGCGCGAATATTTTTTCATAAAATTTATAAATAATTCATAAATTCAAATGAGTTTCAATTAAAATAATTGTACTATTGATTAATAATTAAACAATAGTAAGTTTTACCACATATTCATAAAATATAAAGAATTATTTTGGAAAAATAGCGTTTTGAGTGTTAATTCAATTGTGAACCACTTCTAGGAAAAGAAGTCTCGTTTCTAATAAAACATTTAAATGATAAAAATTGAAATAATCGCTTAATTGCGCATTTCTCAGCTCAGAACCCATAAGCCCTCGCTTTTTATGAGTCTATTCTCAGATCTCTGAGTCTTTATTTACAGTTTACTTGTAATTTGATTGTACGCCTAAAATATAGTTTTGGACAGAATAAGCGCCTTATTTAAAACTGAGTCTAACTCTTCATATGAGAATTTATTATAAATAAAGAATTTAAAGATATTAACACCTGATTAACACTATTAACACGTGCTTTTATTTATTTATCTTATAAGCGTTAACCTGTATTTCAAGACCTTGACCATCAATGAGCTCATTTCCCCTCTAATCTGGTTCCTCTGCCCAATCAAAGTACAGGATATTAAATTACATAATTTTATAAATAATTATAATATTCAAAATATATGTCATATTTCCGAATATTTAATTTGACTTATTATAACAGAAATCTAAATAAATTTATTTTGACTGACCTTGTAGGGCTCAGACTGTTTGGTCGAGCCCTGACTGAGCCCCGACTGAGCCCTTGTCCACCAGTACTGTAACAATACTCATAAACATTCACAAATAGTTTATATAATAATTATTGCGAATCAAGTTTTGAGCTTAACTTTGTTATACATTCAAAATTAGTCTTTAATTATAATTGTTTTAAAATATTTAACCCTCGATTCAACTGATTGTAATGAAAATGAAAAAAAGATGTTATAAGTTATTGTCATAATTGAAATATTCATAAACTTGTATTTATTCTTATCAGATATAATCTTATAATCTGAGAGTCATTTGGATTCGACTTTAATAATACCTTAATAATAAGATTAGGTTTTCAGGACTTTATCTTGTTTTGATCGGTCTTTAATGAGTTTAATCTCTTGTGAACCCTATGAGAGAACCAAAAATTTCCACAAAATTCCTTTGGATCGTCAACTATGCACTTGACTCAACTTTTTATTGTCTAATTTGCCGAAAATAACCATAAAAGTAGTTCTTATGTCTCGAAATTTCTAAATTTAAAGTTTCTAAATGTTGTTGCAATTGAATTGCATTTTCATTAACTATATTTTAATTTTGTTTAACTTAACGCTCGCTTGCCTGACATCAGTTACACTTATATTTAATACAATCCTTAATTTAATAATTATTATTGCAAATATTTTGTGTTTGCCCTTTTCTTCAATTTTATTGTTTCACCGCTTCATTACACAGATTTGTTCAACTATGACATTAACTTTGTTATATCGCAGGTCAAACTCTAATCATAGTAATAAACGGATCTCTTCGAGTGCACACCACGCAAAGTAAGCCCATCTTTACTATGGAATACACTGTTTTTGCATTTCTTATTGTTTTATTAATTATCTCATTTATTATTAACCTTTTGCTTAAATAATACTCATTTATTTATTTTAGTGAATTGAAATTAAAATATAATTATAATTACAGAATGTAATCTTATTTAAAGATATATTAGACTAAGTTTATATTATTCATTACTTAAAATTTATTGTATTTTTATTCACAATAAATATTTTGTAGAGTTACATAAAAATAGTGTTTAAAGTTAGAGCTCATAATTTTCTGGTTTAACCTGAAGGTAAAATTTTTAAAACGTGTTTAAGCCGATTAGACCCGAATCAAACATGCTTGTTGCATGAAAAATATAGTTTCCTAAAACCTCCTATTAAGTAATGCCAAGGCAAAGCATTTAATCTTTGC
>JAUJYT010000740.1:0-15663 GCA_033996565.1 Nanhermannia nana
AGCTAAACATTTATTTAAAAATTAGTCGATTAATCTTGTCATTCACTCTCAGAAAGATGCGCCACAATTAGTACAACGTTTCTCAGTCATTAAGAATAAGCAGAGCTAATAATTATAAAAATTTTAGTTATTCAAAAAATCAAAATCACAAATATTATAATAGAGTAAAGACTCACCAAACCCAATGGGAAAAAGAGAATGCAGCACAAAATTCCTTAAAAAAAAGATATTTTGTTATTCTATACAATTTATGACAAAAATTAACAGGTATTCAAAGGCTTAGCATTTGGGAAAATATTTAATTTATTTAATTTTTATTTTATACTTTAATCAGTATTTTATGAGAAATCATAAAATTACTAAAAAATTTCTCAAATGCAAAACGTTTTTAATTGAATTTTAGCTTACTGTCAGATCTGATATCTATTAAAATTTCTAACTTTGGTATTGAATTAATACAAAGCTCTTTTTAAATAATGACAAATACTCACCACAACAAGTAAACTCGGTTTCCAAATTGCCAACTCTACATGTGGGACATCCGCCTATTAGTTAAGAATTTTCAACAATTATTAAGATTGTATTGTTGTTGGGCGGGGTTGTTGATATTTTTTTTAATTAATTGAAACATTGAAACTTACCACCGACAAATACGACTGTTTGTGGTGCAGGCTGCTATTTATGATAGAAATATATATTAATTTATTTATTAATATTTATATGGCTAAACCCTATTAATAATGTTTAGGGAAAATCCTATATAATATTTATCTGATAATAGGCCTGAAGTAGAGTAAAATTGATTTATTAGCTAAACATTTAAGATCTTTTGCATAAAAAGTTCAGTCACTTAAATATTCATTGACACCAAAGCTTTAGTTAAAATTTATTTATATTTATCATTATATAGATATGTAAGACTATCAAAGTTTGTTTCACTACCATTTCGATCCATTTAACCAAATTATAAATTACTGTGAATGACATTTATCATACCCATTAATATGACATTTAATTTTTCACATCTACTCAAATTCAATGAACTCAGTTTCAGATAATATATCATAAGTCTATTTCTTAATAACCGCTAATAATATGTCGATTCATAACTTTTTTTTATGCTTATTGAGGTTTTTGATCAAAATAATGATTTCCACTTATATTACAATAAATAAGTGTTTCATACAATTAAAGCATGATTTTTATAACACACTTAAAAATTAGTTCTCTACCAAAAAAAAATAATTTTATATGTTTGATAAGGTGTTTATATACTACATAGTATTAGAGCTATTTTAATTGGTATACCTGTTGAATTATAACAGCACCACCTTGTGTACCATAACCACCTGGTGGTGGTCCATAACCACCTGGTGGTGGTCCATAACCAGGCCCGGGTTGATTATATGAAGGCCCAGGCGGCGGAGGAGCCCATCCTGGCTGACCAGGAGGAGAATATGGTGGTGCTGGAGTTCCTTGAGATGGCGGAGGTGCCCAACCTGGCTGTCCTTTGTTATCTGGTCGATAAAATTGAATGAATCGATTGAAAAGTAAGATTTTGGATTTTACCGTAATCTGCCATTTAATAAATATTTAATTTAAGTCTTGAAACTGCTTATAATATGTGCTTCTAAACAATTATTAGTTATTGTGCGACGTAATAATCAAAACGCCCTGAAATTCACTGTTACAGAAAAGCTTATCTTTTTGTGTAATATGAAATTGTTTGGTGATTGCAACACAACCGTAAGTTGTAAAGTTCTGTTTTTTCCCATTAATACTAATAAAAACTCGATATTAGGAAATGCCCTATAAATAATTGCTTTAATTTTTGAAACAAATTCATTTAATTACTTGTTTTTACCAACTGTTCATTAATTTTAATGACAAAACATTAGGCAAAACATTGTTGTTTACGTTTAATAATAACTTTTTCAGTAAAAAACTAAAAGTCCATAATATGTTGGAATCTCGTTATAATACATGTAAAACATTAATTACAAGTTAATTAATTCGGTGATAAATTCTGTAATTAATATCAAATTCTGAATTATTTAATTGTAATTTCATTTGATTTTTTAAAACTTTTAAGTCCGCATAAAATACAGATTATATTTAATGACTTTTATTGATTGGCTTTTGACTAAATTAGTAGAAAAATATTGTATTTCGGAAACACTAGTGTTCAGTACATAAAAATGATTTCTTTATCAGTGATGTCATTATTGCTAAGTATTGTATGTGAATTCTTTGATAAAACAGTTTTTATATGCTTCAAACTTTTTTCGTATGCGGCTCACTATATGTGAATTATATTTTATATTTATAAAAAAAAAGTTAGTCTTGTTTCTAATGCTCTGCATTAAGGATTAAGATCAGATCCCAGGCTTGGGCCTAACTCAGTTAGAGGTGGGCCAGAAATCTGTTATAACTCTAGAACTGATATTTAGCATTTTTAGTGGATTCATAGCTTTTAAATGCGTAGTCAACAGCCCTCCAATCCTTCAATAGCTGAAAACTAAAAGATTGATACTGTATGTAAATTCAAAGATTTAATTTGTTAATTTTTGAAAGTATGTTCATTTTTTAAATTGATGATCTCAAACGTGCCACTGGCCCGCAGTTTGACAGTCACTATTCAAGTAGTGCATGTACTTTACGGTAACCTTAATATACATACTAAATGTTATGAATTGTAAGTCAATATAAAGTATCTCTGCAATCAATATCACAGTAAGAACTTTGTTCAGCTTTTACTTCGCACCGAGTGCTACGATTTTGTAGTATATGTCGAGCAGATATCTAGTAATTTATTTGTCAATTTATTTTATATTTGCATTTAAAAAAACTTCTTCGAATTCATTCTTTTTAACAAATATTGTTATAAATTTGTTATAAATATTTATTTGCTTTTCTTGTTAAGTCATATCTCACAGAACGTAATAAAGATATGAAACCACAGCCAACATGTTTGTTACAACGATTACAGCAAACTAAATGCAATACAAAGGAAAGAAAAGTTTTTTAATAAAAATTCGTAATTTCAACTGCAAATCATTTATTAAAATTTAATTTATAATATTTTTAATATCATTTTATTATTATAATTAAATATAATTCCGTCTAAAACAGTTGCAGGTTTGTGATTAGATAACTAAAGTTTGAGTATAGCATTACTTTTAATTGAAAATAATATATAATTATTATAAACCAGAAATTAAGACTCGCCTCGAAGTATGATAATTATTACACTCCATCTCGTTTATAGTGAACACTTTTGGCTGCAAAAATGAATTAAACATATATAAAACTGAACGGATATAGTGAACACCCGCTTATAGTAAACGGTTTTTGCTGCACCGACCTGTTCACTATAAACGGGATGGAGTGTATTATAAAATAATTTTCATAATGAGTATCTCTGAGGTTGGGATAGTTAGGCAAAAGAAAATTTGATATATTTGAATATTTTCTCTTCTAATTAAGAATGAAACGAATGTGAGGAGAATTAAACAAAGTTAATCATAACCTGAATAAATATAAATAATTACAGGATTTATTTCATTAATCATTTATAAGACTTATTATAATAAACATGTACTGTATTTATCAAAATCCAAGTCATCGATCTGTTTATTATTTTCATTAAATAATAAAAACAAAATCTTTGCCAGACCTGAAGTAAACAAATAAAAAGCTTAATCAATAAGATAAGTAATACTAGTTATCAATTGAAATTGGGCAATAAAGTTATAAATTACTACCGGTAACATTTAATGCGCATAATTGTTTCATAACTTAATGTTAACATTAAGTCTATTGCTTTGTAGAAATGTATTCATAAACTTATGTTAATTGATAAGAAATAAGTTAACAGATCAATGAATAAAACAATTAACATATTGTAATATTGAATTAAGTTTAGCACAATATTTTCACAAATTAATTAAATTTTAAGATACAAATTGTCTTTAATTGTCTTTAAAAATGATGTTGAATCATGTTATTTATAAATGCAGTTTTATTTGTATATTTATATTAAAGGTTGTTATAAATTTACCAATAAATAGTCAAAATTATGAATTGAATCAAAAAAGTTTAAACGTGTCCAATAATTCGACTGTATTTGAAGAGAAACCTATTTGTCTGATGGAAGGAGATATAGTTTGTCCACCAGTTCATGAGAACTACAAAAGCAGTTATTATATGGCAACGTTTGACAAGAATAGACTTTGGTTAAAACGTCAGATACCCTATTTCATAGACCCTTTTTACACAGAATCGGCGTCTAAACTAATCACAGATGCCATAAGTGAATTAGAAAAAGAGACTTGCGTTAAATTCGAGCGATTAACAGAGCAACCTCATGATGAAGACTACATTTGGATTCGACCGATAAATGGCTGCTTTTCATCAGTCGGTCGAACGACTGGCAAACAAGACTTAAGCTTATCGCCGGCTTGTCTCACAGCAGGAACGGGCACTATAGTGCACGAGTTAATCCACTCGTTAGGCATTTGGCACGAACACACCCGACCTGATAGAGACACATACATTCACGTCTATTTTGAACACATAATAACCGAAGCGCAGGCCAACTTCAAAAAGCGTCCCTCGTATTTGGTTGACTTATTGGGAGAACCCTATGATTACTACTCTATTATGCATTACGGAACCCACGATTACTCCATTGATTCTTCACTGCCTACTCTTTTGCCTTTAGATGAAGCCATTGATGCAGTCCGTATTGGCCAAAGAACTAAAGTAAGCGAATTAGATAAGCAAAAGTTGGATAAACTTTATAAGTGCGATATTAAGGAATGTCCACAACTTGTTTCTCCAACTAAAGGAAAAATACAAAACCATGATATCAATGTTGGCTCAGTCGTGAAGTTCGAATGTGATCCTGGTTTGACATTAGTCGGAAGCAGTGAACGATACTGTCGTTATGACGGCAAATGGTCCGGTCATGAAGTCTTATGTATTGAAAAGTTAAGCCATTACTGCAATTTTGAAACGGCTGACATGTGCGGTTGGACTAAAACAAGTGACAGTAAGTTTGATTGGAAGCTAAGAAGTGGCGCCGCTCCTAGGGATGATACGGGTCCAATAGAAGATTATACTTATGAGGCAAGTCGTGGTCATTATATTTTTATGGAAACTTCTGCACCACAACGAAGAGGAGATATAGCAAAAATTGAAACTCCAGAGTTGAGTTCAGGTTCTGAATCCGTTTGTATTTCTTTCGCTTACTATATGTGGGGCGACAATTTGGGAACTTTGAGTTTGTATATCAGCGAGAAATCCATTTGGAAAGTAAGTGGTAATCAGGGACCCCATTGGGTTGAAGTCAAGCTTGTATTGGAACAAAAAGAAGCTTTTAGGCTCATTTTTGAAGGAATTGTTGGCTCAAGAGGTTCAAGTGATATAGCATTAGATGAAGTGCTCGTTCTTCAATGCAATAAAGATGATGCTATTCAAAAAGGATACACAAATGTTGATTTCTAACAATAATATATAATTTATTTGTCAAAAGATATTCATAAATATATAAAAAGTTAAATAATAGACTTAAATATAAGTCAATAAACAATTTTTAATTTGTTCAATGAATTTTGTTTTTATTTATCACTTATTATCTTCAAAACAAATGATTTTAAACATAGATATAAATCCTGACCACCACTGAAACATACGTAATATGGAATTCGATTTCTATGATCTCAATCTGTTTGAAACATATGAGACTTATCTTAACGAAAAAAATATTTAGTTCTCCTGTGATTATAACGCCTACTGATTATATTGATTATTCATTTAACTGATGGGCTCACAGAATATTCAAACATATTGAATCTAATAATTGAGTAATAGGTATATTGTGTGTCAGTCCATTTGTTTAGCTTAAACTAATATGAATTTATTATTTTCAACACTACAAATAATAGCTGTCTTATTAATATTTGAACCATTAATAACTCAGAGCAATCCAAGTGAGTATCAGTTAGAATAAGGAATTTTTGATAAATGAATCTGAATCAGGAGAGAGAGGAAGAGAGAGAGAGAGAGAGAGAGAGAGAGAGAGAGAGAGAGAGAGAGAGAGAGAGACAGAGAGAGAGAGAGTTCACTTTACTTTCCAATTAGTTATATATTGATTGTTCAATAACTTGTTTATTAAAAGTTAGGCCTAAACTAACTATTATTTCTTTAATTAACTTATTAATAAATTTCATTATATTATTTCTGATGAGTTTATATTTTCATTAAAAGTTCTTATAAAACAATCAATTATATAACGTATCATTAATTATTTGAAACTTAATGCAATTTCTTTCAATAATTTTCATGACTTAAATTGATGATTAGACTTAAGTTTCTTTATAATATTTCAATAACTCGTGAGCAGAGTTTATACACTTAGGAAAAGCAATTTTTTTCTAAACGCGCAATCTTTCGAAAAATATAAAATGAGTTCCGATCATAAAATAAAGAGCAAAATAAGCCTATGTTCCGAAAAATTCGAAAATTCAACTTTTTACTAATTTTTTCGAAATTTTCTAAAATTTTCCAAAGTTTTAGTATTTTATTAAGAAAATTCTCTAATTTTCAAGAGGGGTCAAAAACTAATCTGTTTCCTAAAATTTTTCTTAAATATTTGAAAAGTTTTAAGTTTTAAAAACATGTAATCATTGACTTTTATTCAATAAAATTTCATACTTCTGAAAAGTTGTCCGAAATTTCCTCATTTTAAGTCCTAAATTCTGACCAAAATTTTAAGGATTCAAATGCCGAAAAATTGAGACTCTGTTAGTGAATCGAGACTCTTATTAGAGAAGAACTGCCACAAATATAGTTTTTTTAATTATAGGTTAAAAATTAAGTTATCACCGGTTTAAACAAAAAGTAGTCTCTATTGAATTTCTGAACTAATTATTGTGTGGAATGGGATGTCTGTCCAAAGTTGCTTTATATAGTATTTATTAATAAATTGATACCTGCAATTAATATTAATTAGTAATTTTAATTAACTTGTTGATTAATAAATTCTATGTATTAATAAAACCACAATTATATGAATCACTTTTAATATAAAGCATTAAGAGTTAATTACAATAGAGTTGTTCCAAAAGAGGACAAGTCTTATACTCTTCAAAAAGTCCAGAGCAATACTGAATTTTTAAAATATTTATCTCCAGTATAAGCAAAATTGATTTGTAAATGTTGGTCAGTTTATGTCATATAATTCAATTGAAACTTGCGTTTGCCATAATATAATTTAGTAATTTGTTATTAATATTTGCGTCTAATTTCATGTAAACTCTATTGTACGGTATACTCATTTTTCAGTGATTTTTCAAAATATTGTAGTCAATGGCGCTAATTGTGGACACAATTTACATGAAATAAATAATACTTTATTCTGAGTTTTATAACATTTAATTATAATGTATTAAAAGAGAGTACTTTTCATTTCAAGAGTTAAAAACATAATGGCATTAAAAAAATAGTGTGTTTAACAAAGCTATATGTTATACATAATTTGAAAGGCATTTCAATACTCTATTACATATATAAAAGCTATGCATAAATAATAAGTTAAATCTATTAAAAATAACAAACATAAGGAATCATTTTTCTAAAGTAATTATAATCAAAATAGATATGCGATACTAATCGCATCCTAAACTAATTAAGATAATTATTGTTTATATAACTTGTAGTTCTACTACAATATTAAAGCTTGAAATTTCATACTTAAGGTTAAGAACTCTTATTAAAAAAACACTTCTTTTTGTTTCTATATTAGCGTCAAATAGTAAAACTTCGACCGCACCTGATATCAGACAAAGTTCAACAAAACTCTTACATAATATCGCTTCTAATCAAACAGTTTTACACTCAGCCAAAAAATCTGTATTTTCTGCCCGAAAAACTGTTAAGACAACACTTGAACCAAGACTTGGAGCTTCAAAGAGCTCTCAAGTCGAGGAGAGTTCCTATTGTAAGCATTAATTAATCTCAAATGTAATATTTTTGACAAACGTTTCCTCTTTTTAGCGCCACTTATAGTTGTGGGCTCTATTTCAGCAGTAGTTGCAATTAGTGTTGCCGTTTATGTGATTTACATTCAATATAAAGAAGGAAAACGAGGGCCGATCACAGAAAATGGGCTCCAATTAAGTTCAATTTCAAATGATAACTTAGATTCAGGCGTTTCGTATCTCAATAGAGGAATTCAAGCATTCCATGAAGTTTCCAACGAAATCATTCAAAACAGAGCCATAAAAACTGTTTAACTTTTTTTCTGTATAATTAGATTAAAAAGAAAAAACTCTTAAAATTTTAAAGTGTTTCCCTCTTTAATAGTAAGATAAAAATCAAATATTAATGTAAATCATTAACTACAAAGTTGTGAATCCTTGTGAATATACCCTTACATACAAAATCTAATTTGAAATATAAATATCATATTTATAAATAAAATTTTCTATCTATTCGTTTTGTTATACATTTAGTTAATAAAATAGAAAAATAAATACAATCGATGAGAAAATTGTACAAAATCTGATATAATTTATCTAAAAAATGAATCAATTTGTAAAAAAAGTCGGTTTTCATACTTATATCGCATATTTTATTCATTAATAATGAGTCAGAGAGAGTATGCCTTCGGGCAAAATTCATTGATGCGAATTTCAAGGGCAAAAGAGCGCTACTTTTCTAATGTTATATTATATAATCATTATATAAATATTAGGACTAAACCATTTTTATGCCAAATAGAAGGTAACTTCGAATTTAGGGCTTTTTATCGATGATTCAAACTTTTGAATTAAATCTTTAAAGATTATAATTATATAAACGATAATTACTTTACAATAAGTTAATTGCTTTTTAAATAGGTTTTCATGTGTGGTATTAAATGCTTTTATATGACTCTCAGAATCAGACAATAAACTTTACTTTAAAGGTTAGACAATGAAGAGAACTGATAAGAGAAATGCACGAAACACGAGCTCTAACAACAAAAAGTGAAATATGACTTTAAAATAAAATTTAATACACGATAATAAAAGGTGAAAAGGTAATCTTTATACAGTTCTACTTTGTATAAACTTTTTTAGGCTTCTGTGTTGGCATGTCTTTGAGCCTAAACTTATTTATACGCAGTGTTGCTCAGTGCTCGAGCATTTGGTGCTCTGTGGCGAGCGTGAGCACATACCACTATGATTTAGCCACCTCAAGCACGTGCTCGAGCTCTGAACTCCGAGCACTAGCACCAAGTCTTAGTAAGTTTACATATTTTTCATGTTATTAATGCACATATTTAAGTTATATAAATGTTTTTTTAATATTAAAAACATTATTTTCATATCTAAAGTATGTGTAAATGGTATTCCATTAGTGATTATCATAGTTAGCAAATGTATATATAAATAAAATTGCAGCTCAAATAAAATAAACAGATTTGTTAAAAGAGCCTTTAAACCCAACTTTGCCGACTTGATGTTCGGTAAGTGCTTAGTGCTCGAGACCACCAAAAAGTGAGCACAAGCACGTTCATCACTGTCTATAAGTATATTTAGAACGTGTGTAAACGATGCCTGACTTTTAAAACTTTGCCAACTTTTTCTGCACTGCCTATTATGCAATAATACAAAGTGTTTAAAAAGCTATTTTGAGTTTTTTAAATAGAATTTAATTTAAAAAGTTATTGTTGTCATTTTGATTAATATGTTGCTTCCCTTGAAGTGATTTACTGTACAGTGGGTCACAAATTTATGTTATGAGTCATATGTTGTCATCACTCCGGAAAAGAATCTTCCATTTGATGCTGAGGTATAAGGGTTTTGAGAAGTAATTGCATTTTCAATTGAGTATATCATATTCAATTAGTTACTCAAATAAGTTTATAACTTAAGCATTCATAGTATTCTAGTAATTGTTATAAATAGTACAACACTTGACCATAAGATTTTCCTGGATTTTACCCAACTTTGTTTCACCCGCTGTACAGTACGTCATGTTTTTAATAAAAACATATATATTCTGAATTAAAATTAAAAACGAAAAAATAGACTGATACAGTATATCCATTTAATTAATAATTGAGTGAATGGTGCATAAGTTTTATACATTGTATGAGATTTGAGTTATATCCTCAATGAGGCTGTAACACCGGTTTTTTGAGAAACTTTTGCAGCTTACTTAACATTTTTCATTACATTGATTAGGAATAATAGACTAAACCCACACTCCATTGTGTTTAAAAACTTTTATGACTAAAAATAATGATTTTTATATAATATTTCATATACAGTTTAAGTCAAGTCCAGTAGTAGCATGCTAATATGCTATATATTCTTATACGTTGATAGTAAAAGTTGCAAAACATGGCTCACTAGCGCTCTAAAAAAACTTCGCATTTATTCTGGTATTAAAGCACTATTGAATCAGTTGTCAGTGTCCTTGTGAGCGCTGCTGAAACGCTGTGGTACAAACAGCAAATGCATTCACTTGAATCAACTTCACAATAATTATAGTCAAGGAGATTTCAGTTACCGTCACACTATTCAATAGGGATGCATCACATACTCTCGTGTCTTTCAGACTATGTTTTACAAGTTTTTTACAGTGCTGTTGAATATGATTAAATTGACTGAAGCAAAGATTGCGCCCATCTTTTCCTCACGCTGTACGGCTGTTGCTGTGCCTCAAGTTTAATATAACATTCGATTTAATTTAATCCTCAAAATAAAAGTAACTTTTTAATTAATTTAATGGATTTCAAGTAAACCGTTACTGAAGAAAAATGTTTGTCTTATATATTAAATTGTATTTATTATTAATCATTTACTTTTTGGGTGAGAATAGTGTTCATTGTTTTAGTTCTTCATCACTTTCACATTGCAATTATACAATCGATCGCATCGATGCCATCACTAATTTTACAAACGGATCTCTATTTGTGGCCAGTGGTCAGAACTATTGGATATTGAGTCCAAATGAGAAACCAATTCATGGAAATTCTAGAAAAATTAACGAGTTTTTGCCTGAATTGAAAAGAGTTGAGGCAGCGGTTAATATAAAAATTAAAGGCGATGCACAATTGGGAAAGTGTATCAGTTTGAGCGAACAAATTGTCTTTTATTCTCAGGTATATATACTTTTTTTTGATAAATTGTGTTTATTGTTAACACTTGTGTACCAATTAATCAATGACTATCTGATAGCTGTTTTTGCAATACAATGTCATCACAAATATAGGACTTGTAATTGTAAACTAAGTCAAGTATCGATCGAAACCCTACTGTTAAGAGATTGTGAAACAAACTTCATTGAATTTTTTTTATTAAATCAATTTCAATCATTTATTTAAACAATTTAAAAGTTGTCAACACTCAACTTCTAGAATACTATTTAGTATTTTTAAAATGGTTTGGTGTTGACTAAAATTTATAAAACCATTGCTCTAATTATTTAAAATTTATCAGTTTTATCAAAGGTTAACAATCAGATAATTACGAAAATGAAATATATTATGAATTCAAATTTGAATTCAATGTTTATTAAGATAGACTGACAGGAGAGACAAAGTTATATATTATGCCAAATAATGTCAGTAACTTTATAGATTAAGCTGTAAGCTAAACAATTTTTTAATTTACTCAAAGTTAAGGGCATGCGATTAAAAACCGATAAAATTATCGACTACTTCAACGAATAAACACATTTTATAAATAGTTTTCTCTTTTCTATGGGAACATATTATAAGTTTTATAAACATCAACAGCCCATAAATTCTATTCAAAGCCATAAAGTCTATTTAGACCTCTTTTAATTGCGTTCATCCTCTTTATAAGCTTATAAAAAGTTCTCTTAAATTATTTATTGTGTCACTGAATGGGTTTGAACGGAAAAACTTGTGTGTTATTAAATAATACAACGACAGCGTTTGACAATAATAATAGACAGCTTCATGTATTGAAAATATAGCCCAAGGCTTGCAAATCTATTGCATGATTGATAGGCAAACATGAAAATGAATAAACACTTCTTAAAACTTAGTTATGTAAACTTATTTATTATAGTCTTTAATGTTTAATTAGTTGTTTGTTAGTAATGCCTCGGGTTCTGAAATTAATCAAAACTATACTAATCGTATTTAAAGGCGTTGTCTATTATTTTAATTTCAGTTACAAGTATGTTAACGAGACTTAGTTTAAAATGCTATTAAAAGTAACTTTAAGTGAGTTCAAAATTCAATTAAATTAATACATTTTGAAAGTATGGTATAATTTTATTTTTATAATTAAAATTTGTCACATTAATAGTTTATTTCTCGTACTATTTTTCAATGAGAAAATTAATTGGTTTTTTGTTCATTGTTACAATTTATTTCGTTGTTCAGGTTATACAGTATTTTGTGGGAATATTAACTTTCTAATGTGTAATACTGCAGTTGCCTACTTCACAGCTTTACATTAAAGCGAAATACAATAGTGAACCTAATGTTGTAAAATTCCAATTTCATTTCCACACCACATTCACTCAGTATTTTTTCATTGCATTCAATTTATAACTAATATACAGTATTTGATTTTTTTTCTACATTGTATAGTAATAGAGTATTGTGACACTAAGTTCTGAATTATTAATGTGCTTCATAATATTGTATGTGTTTTTAGCTTCGTTTTTCTTAGTTTTATTTACTTTAATTTAAAAATAGTTATTTTGTTTATTTGAATACCGGTAACTTATAATCACTACGTTTTAAACATATTCCATTCCAAATAAACTCAATTTTTCAATTTTGATTCCATTTTATTCCACTTCTTTTTATTGATTCCACATGCACTCCATTCCGTGTGGAATTCAATTTGGTTCTCTAATATGCAGTATTGATTAAATTGAGTTTTCAATGTTATATTTCTTTAGTTTTATATTTATAAGTAATAAAAAACTTTAATGGATAATAAAAAAGTCCTTAAAAACTTTTTAAGTTATTTCAAACTATTGAGAAATTCTAGAGCTTTTAATTTAATTATATAGCTATTGATTTTTCGCTTGCAATTCATTGGAAGAATATTTCTTTAATAATAAGGAAAGTATAACTCAATTGTGTGAATCATGCGAGTGATGTAATTGTAAAAGAGACACCCACTCGCTCTTATAACTCATACTTCCGTATAATATAAGACCTCTGAAGAATCTTATTTCTTAAATCATTTTAATTAAAAACGATTATTAAATAACTTTTAAAGCATAACTTCTGGAATTTAATTAACATTAATTTATTTCCATCCCTTACTCGCAAACATCATGACAAACATCTGCCAGATATGAATTATAAGTATTTGAGTCACTTCTTATAGGTATGATTTGACACATTTCTCACGAATGCTGTTTACGTTTTTAAACACTTTTAAATGTTTTCCTTGAAATTTTTGTTAGTTTTATTAGAAATTGTTAACTTTGAAAGTTGTGCCACATTTTTAGCCTATTTAATGCGGATTTAAAAGAATTTTAAAATTAATTTTTTATGAGATGATAAATGTCAAAAAAATGTTAAATATATAATATGCCAAAAGTTTGATTGCATGAGTTTTCACTGAATACTTAATCACTTCCTTTATTAGTTACCTGTACTTATAGTGGTGTTTCTCGTATAGAGAAGAAAATATGATACTTTAGTTTTATCAGATATTACTAGTGTTGGGGGTCAGTCCCAACTTTCTATTTCAGTCTCAGTTTCAGTCTTAGAAATATTTAAGTTTCAGTCTTTGAAAAATTTGAGTTTCAGTTTCAGTCTCGAAGACTGAAACTGAAATTATAATTTCAGTTTCAGTCCCAAAGACTGACACATCACTAGATATTACTAAGTTGTTAAATATTTGAAGACTTGAGTGAAGGACAGGCCAATTAATACATTTCAACATAAGTTCATTTCAAACAATTTACAAACAATAAAAATGAATGTTTTGAAAGTCATGAAGAAACAAAAATAAAATTAATGCTTAACTTATGCATGAAAATGTATTTTTAATGGAAAATACATTCTGGTACTAGTTTGAGCTCTAGTTTATGCCATCAATAAAACATTAGACATTAATCAATAACTTAATGCTTTGAATAAGAGTTTCCTTTCTACGAATTATTTTGGGCATTATTACCATAAGTCTATTAATAAAAATATTTCAAATAATCATATAAATTAACTCTTCTTCATAAATGTAGTTTTTCAAAAGAGACTTATTGTTTAAATTTTGCTTCACTCTAATAATTTAACAAATATTAATAATAATTCTGAAGATTAGCAGAGCATTAACTGTGTATATTTGTAATAACAATGAATAGTGGAGTCACGATCTTAAATGATGTGAAGGATGAATATACTAAATATGAATTGATGTATAATAGAAATATCTCATACGGAGCTGAAAAGGCAGAGCCAGCTTCAGGAAAATAAGCACTGAATAATAGATACATCTATTTATTTAGCAGGCATTTGGCGTCTCTTTTGTTAGTTTTTCTAGCGATTGATCATTAATTATTGTCTATTTAAGTATTTATGGCAAACAAAATCAGGTTATTTTTCATTACCAGCACTTTCAGCCAAAGTTAAAACAATGATAAAGTCAAAGATAATATCTAAAGATAATATTATTCTTATCTAAGATTTCTGTTTCTGAAGTAATCACGACTAAAAACAGATAATAATTTATACCTTAGATAATGTTTACAATAAGTTTCATAATTCTAATAAGCTTCATTCATAATTCATAATAGGATGTGAATAATAGAACTATTATTAGCACATATGAAGAACAATCGTGGAATAGGGACAGACAATTGTTGGACGTGGAAATGCTTAAGGCAGCCCATTCTGTCAACTGGTCTCAACCAATCGATGCCATGGCTTACTTTGAAGCTATTGCTGTTATATTTCAAGGTAATTAACTTAAAATTACCGGTGTTATAAACATGTTGTTAAGCTTTAAAAACTAATCTTATAAATAACTTACTATTAATAACTATTTGATAAAAATAATAGGAGACAGCTATACATCAGTGAGATGTGAGAACGGGGAATGGCGTGAAGTGAGACATATCAGTATCTCATCTTCCTTTAGTAACATCAAAGGTCCCATAGATTCAGCTAATTTTATAAGCACTGGTTCACCATTAGATGACGCGTATCTCTATATGTTTAAATCGGAAAATTTCTACATTTGCCCAATATTTGGAACTGAAGTAACTTTTACACAATTAAAAGTTTTCAAACATTTTTATTTAATTATTTTTTCTCATTAATTACTTAATAAGCCCTGCACTGGTCCGCTTTCAATAGTCGATGATTTCTTCAAATTTGACAAAGAGTGTGATCTAAATCCAAATAGAGCCGAATCAAGTTTGAATTGGATAATATTGGCTGTAATTGTCATCATATTAGTGATAATTTTATTCGCGTTTTGTTGCTATCTATTAGTGCTTCGTTCGCGTCAAATCACTTTCTGGGTTAATAGGCGTAGAAGTAAGGACAGAGACAATGACAAAGACAATGTTCAACTAACATATGAAGCATTAAACGGTCAAATTGATGTTTCTACTAAAGGAAGTGAGGCTAAGGTATGATCGAGTTTTATAACGCTTCATAACTAA
>JAUJYT010000741.1:0-15657 GCA_033996565.1 Nanhermannia nana
TATTCATATAATCAAAAATTTAAAAATTGGTCAAATAGTGTATAAAAAACGTTTTCTTCAGTTAACTACTTTTCTGGAAATCTCACAGACGCTCAAATTGAATTTCATCTGATTTTTACTCCCTTTTAAATAGTGAATAAACTTAATTAGATTTAAATTGTGTTTGATTATTTAGGGGAGTTGAGTAAAACTGTACGTACTATGGGGAAGGGGTTAAATGAAAGCGTGCAAATCCGCACAGAGGGGAGGGAAGCAAAGTTTACTTTTTCTATATACGCACTATTTGGAGAGCCCTTACGAACGTTTTGAGCAACACTGAAAAAGTCGTAGTTTTGGTAATTACTAGCGATGGGATTTTCAGGGGACAAAAAATCGCTAATTTGGGAGGGGAAAGGGACAATATTTTATAAAATGGGTTAATTTATTAAAAAATTCTTAATTTTAAAATCAAATATATTGTTTAAACATCTTTTATAAAGACTTAATTTGAAATATTAATAATTTTTCAAAATTTTTTCAAGAAGGCTCTGTCTCACACCATACCGTACCTGGACAAGATATATGGTTGCCTAGGCATTAATCCCTCCAAAAAAATTTTGTAATTAAAAATTTGTCTTAGAATATTAGAAAGTTTATCTCCCTCAGAATTTCAAGAAATCCTGAAGTGAACCCCCATCCAAATGTTCGGAGCTTATCCAGGTATTGTTTCATACATGCACACGGTAGGGGTTGCCAAATATATCGGACCCCAAATCTGTACATTCTAAACTAAATTCTAGTTTTTTAAAGTTTGTACTATAAATTATGTTTTAGGTTATACTTTGTACTAATTTTTATGTACAAAGTTGGGTTTCCCCTATTTATTGTTCTGGTCTAAATATTCTGATTTTTGACCTGCACATAATTGAGAGGTCTGTACAATACAGACCAAATCTGTACGTTTGGCAACCGTATAGGAGATAGGGGGTAGCCTAAGTATCTTTATCCCCTAACATTTTCAGAAAATGAAAAAAATACATCAACTTTTGAGATTTTAAATAGTTTTCAAAGAATTGTCTTAGAAAATAAGTGAATTTTTACTCATTATTCCCAGAATTTTTGAAAGTTTCATAAAGAGTCAGATAATTTTTGTTAATAAGGAGTGAATGTGTGGTGAAGAAATGAGATCACGAAGTTACGTTCACTTCAATATACCATATATAAACTTGTATTTTCCTTTTTTTATATTAAATTTTAAATTTTTGGTAACAATTTAGAAGCAAAAGTCAATTTGGGAATATTATTTGTAAATCTCTATTTTGGCTAAATTAGCCGAACCCTTCAATTTGGCAATTTTGGGCTAATTAAATCTACTTTAAAATGATTATTTAGTGTTGTTATATAATCTCACAAAGTTTCGGGACACGCGGAATACTATATAAAGCTCGGCAATGAACAAATAATCCCATTCTAGTAATTACACATTAGTAGGTTCATCATCAGTAGACATCTATCGGTATAGAAGTTGTATTACTTCGCTATCTATTAATCTGTATATAATGTAGCATGCTGTATTGAAAGGGCGTCATTGACTATATTTATCGTATGTTGGGTAGCATGCTTATGTTTACATCTATTTTATAAAAACTAACTCTAACTCGTAAGATATGAGAAAATCTCTATTAATGCAATGGTTTATTAATGTATTGCTGATAAAGTATTAACATTAACAAATGTTCTACTGTACAAAACTGATATTCAGCGCATTTACTCTGCATTTACTCATTTAATATTTACTACCGTTTGCAAAGTAACAGTAAAACACAGCAGAAACACAGTAAAAGAGGTAACTTTATTAAGTGATAATCTAATACTCAGCTGTAAATGATTTTATCATTCATTTGAATGTAACATAAATCTGTACGTTTGATAAAATAAACGCTTATTTTCCACTTATTTTATATTATTTTAATATTTGAGCTCATAATGAACATTATCTTAAATATGCCAAAGAATCATTGGCTTTCGTGTAATTTCAAAAGTAACTCAAGTTTTCATTATTACAGGTATAGGTATAATAAAGTTTTGATGCTTTTGTATTACACAAACAAATATGCAAAGAAAGGCCGGTTCTAAAGCATCGAAATGTCTGTATTAAAAGCCCATTACTTCTTATGGTTCGGTTCTTTGAGTGGTATAATGCCATTCGTTCCCATATTTGCCAAATCTCATAGCGTTGCAAATGCTGAAAGCGTAGGAATACTTTATTGTATTCTACCATTCATTGTCTCATTCATTAAGCCCTTATTTTGTTCCATTGCTGACCAAAAGAATGCTCATAAAAAAGTATTAATAACATCTATAATCCTCACTATATTGGGCTATGGATTACTTCTGACAACTATTTTTGTAAACTTTGGTTCATTTTCGTGGTATTGGTTCTGTATATTAGTATTATTTGCTAATTCAGGACAAGGTATAGTCATTTCGCTGACCGATTATCTGGTTATGAAAGAGGCCACAGAAACCAACAAAAGCTTTGGTGAATATCGTGTTTACGGGACTTTAGGCTGGGGTGGATTCGGTTCGTATCTTAATATGACGCAGGATTTATATTACTTAATATTTAAATAACAATATTTTTGTTCGTTTTTCAAAAGGACTTATCGCCGGAGTTATTAATGAATATATAACTCAATTGCCTTATCTTTTGCCCGGACTTCTGATGTTCATAATTATCGAAACAACAGATCTACTTTGCATTTATTATAAATTCAAAGGTTTTAATGAAGACTGCAATAACGACTCAGAGACTAACTTAGAAATGATGAATAAACCTGATTCTCAAATAAAAGTATTATTTATTTAATTAGGGTTTTTGTTCAAAAGATTAAATTAAAAATTAAAATATGAATTGATTTGATAGCGAACATCTATATCAACGACAATAACTAAAACAATTGAGGCAACTTTGCAAGCATTGTCTCAAATTTTACAAATATTTCGAAACAATCCATCACTAGTTCAATACATCATAATTGTTAACATATTCGGCGTCTTAACGGCTTTTCACTGGTCTTTTTATTTTTGGTTTATCGAAGAAATACGAGGTCATGACCCCCTTTTGATGGGTTTAGCTCTATTTGTACAATCATTTATAGGCGAAATTCCACTATTTATGATTTCTAATCGTATATTAAAGTTTTGCGGACCATCGATGTCACTAAATATAAGTTTGTTGGCGTTCGCGACGCGGTATTTCATATATGGCTATGGTCTCAAAAAAGGAACCGCTTATTGGGATATTTTACTTATTGAATCACTACAAGGATTAACATTCAGTCTTTTCTATACTGTAATGACTGATTTGGCTCAACATTATGCTAATCTGGAAAATCGTAGCAAATCTGTACTTACAAAAGAAGCGAAAGAATCTAAAGACCAAATTGAAAACACGGAAATAGATAATTCAGAATTGGAAAAAAACCAAATCGTAAGCAATTATTCTGCGGAACATAATTCTTTCGCAACAATGCAAGGAATAATGAGCGGAAGTTTTGAAGGGTTAGGTCTTGGAATCGGATCGTTAATTGGCGGCTTTGTCATCGAAAAAGTGGGAGTCTTTAGCATTTGGAAATACGGAGCTTTCATAGCAGTGGCCACTCTTCTGTTCAATGTTATTTTTGATTTGGTCAAAAATATTAATAAAAAAAAATCTTCAGGACTTAATACTATTAGGATTTAAGTTAATAGCTCAGTCTGAATACCGGTTTCAATATCCAAAGTTTATAAGTAATGGTTTGATTATATAATTATATTTTTTACTTTTCATAATAATTATTTGAGATGCTATTAAAATTTGAAATATTTCTACAATTCAATCTATTTTTAACTCGTGTTGCGTAACAAAACCATTTTATAGTTCTGTGGTTTCTGTCCGCCGGCTCCGTCGCTGGTCTGGCAATCAACTCTTGAGTGAGCCAATGGAGGATATTTTAGAATCAAAGCAGACCATTATATCAAATTTTTATTATTTTTTTTATACAGTTAAAGCTGAATAAGAGTATGGACTTACTCGAAGAGTTAAATAATTTTTGTATATCTTCAATATGTCTGTAAATGTTTTTATTGTTTTATTGCATTGCATTGATGCTTTAAATCTCATTTTTACAGTTTCCTATTAATTTATGTAAACTTTCTTTTATAAAATTATGTTATATTTACAGACGAATCACAATAAAACTGTATTATTAATATTTAATATGAATTTTCTTGAAAAGAGTACTGTTATAATTAATGATGGACAGGTTGGGGTTCTAGATGTTCCTGTAGAAACCGAGAACAAAGAGATTCTTAATTTTACGAATCTCGAGTTTCATTGAATCTCTTTGAGTAGAATTATTATGCGCTATAAAATACATTAGTCTTTAGTATAACAATTACAAAAACTCTAGTTGTGTCGGTTTTTTGTGTGTTTTAACGCATAGCAATTAATCGATTAACAAAAAAAGTTTTCAAAATTAGATTCGACCTATTGTTACATTATTGTTAAGTTAATGGCTAGAGTCAAATCTTAAAATTAACATCAACTCTAATTAATAATTTATACGTAATGTCGCCCATAGGCTCGGCTCAGGCTCTAGGTTTGAAGTCTAGGCTCGTGGTTTTGAATCCAGGCTCGAACCTATAGACACTGATGGACTTGCACTTCAAATTTGAATGCAGTTCACAATAATTTAATATTTTTGATTTATTTGAATAAATATGATGTTAGCTATAAAATGAACAAAAGAATGACAGAACATATTTTCATTTGAAACAAGTCAATCATTCATAACTTGTCTGAGGCTCAGGCTCTAGGGTTTGGCTCAGGCTATGGACTACATGAGTTATATCTATGAATTAATACATCAATAAATCTATCTTTACTTCAAACAATTAAAACAAAAAGGTTTTGTCTTATAGTATAACTTTTCTAACGGAGAACTAAAAAGTAAAAAACTCCTGACATGTGATCTTTTGAAATGTGAGCAAATTCCTGAAATTACTGTATTTCATGTGATCTGATATTTGGTATGCCTTTCAAAGCCGTTCAGAGCTTACGCATTAAAGTCAGGAAATATTTGTGTACATAAATGACGGCAAACAAGTTATAGTCTCTTATAGTTTGAGTGTTTAATAAATTGAACGCTTTATTAGTATTATATTATTAATAGAATGAGACGTTTTTGACAAAAATGTATAATAAATAAGTTTAACATTTAAAGCATTCCTTTATTAATGGGTGTCATAAGAGTCATAACAAAAATAAACCAAATTTTCCTGTTTTCGTATTTATCATATTTATGCGTCAATTGTTTGCTTTCGTTTTAAATAAAACTCAATTATCATATGAAGTGCTCTCTATTTTTCATTGTTTTTTCATTTTTTGTTAATTAGTATTTCAAACAATACATTATTTTAATTAATATTATATTTTGTTTTATAATTTATAGGCTTTTCATAAAAAATGAATTGTAAGTAAAATTGATATCAAATAAACTGATAATAAATTATTACAATATTTAGGGTCTGCTTATGGTGTGATTAATATTACACTTATTATTCAGATTATATTACATTTAAATATTGATTAAAATTGAAATCTAATACTATTGTTATTTATATTATAAAAAATTCAAAAATATTTGTATTCATTTCAAACTTATTTCAAACTTTGATCAAAAATATGTGAAACATATTTCACATACCATTCGAGTTATTGAAAGCGGTGTTCAGTCAGCAAAACATTTAATCAATTTTAATAATAATTTTATGTAATATTAATCTCATTTGAGTTCCCTTTTAATGAATTTAATATTAAATAATTAATAAATAATTAAAAGTATGCTATAATGAAAGCATTCAATACTTTATTTATTATTATATTTAGTATTAAAATGAAATGAATCTTAATATGAGTTCAAACTTATAATTAGCCCAAAAGTTAAGCATTTAATGGTTTTGATGAAATATAAAAATTAAATTTATAATTAATTAATCACTTAATTATTAAATAATTTGTTTTCAAATCTATATTAAGACTGACTCAGAGCTGATGTGATGATAGCCTCAGGACTTGGAATGTTATCAAACAAGTGGTCTCTGTCTGTGTCTGTGTCTGTCTGTGGCCTCGTTTGCCATTTATTTGCCATTTAATAAGACTTGAAATGATATGCTTTTTATTGAATATATGATTCAATAATTAATTGATTGGTTTGTGGTTTCTGTTATTGGACAGAAATAAGCTACAAATCTGTAATCTTCATTATATAACTTTGGAAGTGAAGTCAAATGTGTGAATGCATTAGATTTGATGCAAATCATAGCAGTAATGCTAATAATAATTATAATGAAAAAGTTGTGTCACAATTGAACTCATTGACTGACAAACATTTGTTGTGTTCATCACAACCAGAATCGTGTGATTCAGCAAATGAGAGGAAATGGTGTGAGAAATGCATTTGTTCGTCATTGTCTTCAATGGTCCCAAATGTGTCAGAAAATAGTCCCAAATGTAAGGGAATTGTTGTGTCGATTGATTCAATCGAAAGTCCGACTATAGATGCAGTTCTTGATAAAGTTCCGCTCGTTTACGACCCAATCACTAAACAACTGCTTCTTCACAACACACACAGTAATCATAATAAGAGCATAAATGGTGTCAAAAATGGATTTAATGTTCAAAACGGACTCAACAGAAATGGTTTATTGAATCTCAAAATCGACAACAACTGCAGCAATGAATCCAATGTTCATTTAAGAGACAGTAAGGATTACCTCAACTCTAATAATGATAATAATTGTACTTTTGATGCAAATGATAATAGTTTTGAAGATAAGCAAAATGTGCTGACAAAGAATAATACATTAGTTGAGTGCACACATACTGAACAAAGTGCAGACAATTTGTTGAACCGAACGGAATCTCTATTCAAAGATAATGACTTATCAGTGTTGGACTCAATCAAAGTTTATTCGCTCGAAGATGAAGACGAATACACGTTATGTACAAATCAGGACAATATATCACAAGACGAAAGTATTTCATCTCTTAATTTAGATGACTGTGAATCTAATGCAGGATCTGTTGACTTAAAAAAACCAAAGAAATTGTTTACTCTTTCTCTTCAAAGTTTTTTAAGTAAAGTTAAGCGAAACAGTAGTAATACTACTATTAATAGTAATAATAGTAATATTATATTGAATAAAAAGAACGGAGCCGTCAAAGGTGTAAATATCACATCAACGACAGCACTAATCCTCGAGAACCGTCCGCCTAATCTTCCCGCCAAACCTGAAGATGAAGAGAAGAAACACAAATTAGAATTCGAAGAAATGATAAGACAGTCGCGAAAAAAGGAATTGAAACAAATGAAACTCAAAAAGAAGTTGATTCAGAAACAGCACAAACAAGAAGAACAAGTTATTGAAGCCATTAAGCAATGGACTAATGATATACTGACCGATTGGGACAAAATGAAGTCCAATAAGAAAACGCGTGATTTGTGGTGGTCTGGAATCCCATCATTAGTCAGACAAAAAGTATGGATTCTGGCCATCAATAACGAGCTCAATATAACGACAGAACTCTATGAGATTTGTGTGAATCGTTCCAAAGAGAAAGTGTGGACCAAAAACAGTGCAAATGCTGAAAGCGATGGAATGGTTGACTATTGTGGCGAAAGCGCAGCCGATCTGATTAAGTTAGACGTCTCGCGTACTTTTCCTCAGTTGGGACTCTTTCAGGAAAGCGGACCCTATCATGAAATGCTGAGCGAAGTATTGGGCGCTTATGTGACTTATAGACCAGATATCGGTTACTCGCAGGGAATGTCATTCTTGGCAGCAATGCTTCTGTTGAACATGGAGTCGGCCCAGGCTTTCATTTGTTTCGCAAATCTGCTGAACAGTCAGCTATTGCTATCATTTTTCAGAGTGAATCAAACAGTTATGAACGCATACTATCAAACATATGAAGAGTTGTTTAGAGACAATTTGCCAAAACTGTACAAACATTTCAATGAACACAATCTTACACCAGATTTATATTTAGTTGACTACATATACACACTATTTAGTCGTTCTCTTCCTCTGGATGTGGCGAGTCGTGTATGGGATCTATTTCTGAGAGATGGCGACCAATTCATATTTCGCGCCGCTTTGGGTATACTTGCGATGTATTACGACGTATTACTTAATCTTGATTTTATATATTTGGCTCAATTTTTGACTAAACTCCCCGACGATATCGATGCGGACAAACTCTTTTCACATATATCTAGTATTCGTATGACTATTGGTAGCGAAAAAATGACATTTTCATCAGTCCTTTCGTCGAAACTTTTGAACTCTAATACTTGACTTTAAAGTTATTTGTAATCAATTATTTGTTTGTAATTAAATATAAACTTATATCTGTTTAGCAGTTATACACTTCTTCAGTAATATGAAGTGTTCGACAATCTTATCATTTGTCAAATAGACTTTTAACCTATACTTAAATTTTTTAATGACTTGATTGTAAAACATATTGCAAAAGAGAAATTCAAACATAACTGAATCAAATGAATAAATTTTATTTTTTGCTTTTTATTATAATAAAGTTTTTATTCCACTTTTTGTTTGTCACATATTTGAGAGTTTATCAAATAGTTTATCAAATAAACTCTTCATCTGATTATTTTATTTTAATATAAGAACAGATTAAGAATTAAATAAGTTTTGATTAAAGCTTTCAAAAGTATTTAAAAAAGTTTTAAGTATTAATTATATTAGTTTTGTGTTGACTTTTAAATAATTTAAAAGACTCGATAAGAGGGCATAAATCCAATGCATATTACAGTGAACTTTGTGCCCAAATTAAAGCCATTGCCAGCATTGCTATAATGTTTGGCCAAACATAACACAAACTAAAACTTTTTAGGTTTTATGTTAACTCTAACTGTATAACAATTGGTTTGGTTGAGGTTTGGTTTGACTTAACTGTCTGTATAGCATAGCATTGCTGGCAATTTGATGAATGAAAGGCTATACTGTACTACAGATGCAGTACACTATCCATATGAGCTATTGATATGAGCTATTCATATGACAATAGTTGAGAGCGATTGCGCACAACTCGTAAACACTGACTTAAAGAGTGTCAGAGCTATGGCTGTACTGATGGCAGAAAATAAGAATTTAATGATATATTTGTATGAATTGTTTGATTAATGATTAATGAATGTGAGAATGGCATCGATTCTGATGCTCTCATATCTAATAAAAGCTAAATTCAGGAGAAAAAGTGGTTTCACTTTAGTATTATTGTTAATAACGATTCCACTGATAATCAGTCATTCGATATCTCCCTCCAGTTCTTCCACTTGCGGTGATGTCCTCTGCTTTCACGGCTCATGTCTTGACGGCAGATGTGTTTGTGATAACGGATGGCAGGGCTCGGCCTGTCATCGATGCGGCGGAAGAATAAAGTATTACATGAAATGTTTTATTACTTATATAATTATTTAACTGATTCACTGATTCACTAATTGACAGATTGGAGGAAAGGTCTGGTTATATATCAGACGGGATCGGGAACTACAGCACAGACCTGCAGTGCACGTGGATTATAGAGACGAATGAGACGAACTCTACAATCCGTCTACAGTTCGTACACTTTGAGACGGAGTGTTCTTGGGATCACTTATACATCTTCGACGGCGACTCTGTGTTCTCCCCAGTATTGGCCGCTTATAGCGGAATATTGGTCAGAGACGGACAGGTGTTTCAACTGATACCTGAAATTACTGCCCATTCAGGTCGAGCTTATCTCTATTTTTATAGCGACGCCGCTTATAATATGAGCGGATTTAATATATCCTACAGTATCAACACCTGTCCCAAAAACTGTTCCGGACATGGAGTTTGTGTGGGGGGAGGTCTTGGATGCACTTGTGATGCAGGATATGATGGCGAGGCATGTGATCGAGTCATTTGTCCCAACGATTGCAGTGGTCATGGACTGTGTGATAAAGAACAACATAAATGTATTTGTGATTACGATTATGTCGGAGCAGATTGTAGTCAAGCTCAGTACGAGGGCTATTGGACTAATGTTAATGTTATCAAAACTATTAAGGGAAGAGCTCTTCATCAGTCTGTACTCTATCAAAATTCAATGTTTGTTATCGGCGGAGAATATTATGATTCCGACCAATTCCTCATGAAATTCGATTTAAGGCTTAAGAAATGGGAAAGCATTAGACCTCATGTCGATGTCGATTCGCAACAACAGTTACCACTCGAACGCTTTGGCCATTCGGTTGTCTTATATCAAAATAAACTCTATATGTTTGGAGGAATGATCAAAAACGGAACCATCACTCATGAGTTGTGGTCTTATGATATTGACAAAGAAAGATGGGATTTACTGGATGATAACCGACATACTTATCTACAGCAGTGTTTCTCTGAGTTTTGTGGACCTCTTCCTGTTATGGGTCATACGGCAACTCTTGTCGACAATACAATGATTGTCATATTTGGTTATAATCCTGTTTACGGTTATCTCAATAATATTCAAGAATATAATTTTGGTAATAATAAGCTTTTTAATTAAATTATTATAAATTTATAATTATGTGCTTTAATATTGAACTTATTATTACTATCAGTTACAAGAAAGTGGAGTTTAGTGGAAACAAGAGGTGCTATAGTTAAAGGAGGTTATGGACACTCAACTACTTATGATCTCACCACTAAACTAATGGTATGCTTTCAATTAAATTATTAGTTTATATTACTCTATGATTTATATTTTCTTTTATGTATATTTTATGAATAAGACGATTAATTTGTTAATGAAAGCTCTTTATGACATATAAATAAACTTTTTGGCGTTATATAAATATTTTGATAGCTATTCCTTTATCTTTGTTTCTCTTCCAAAGCAGTTCTAAAGTACAATAAAAGTTATTTGTACTAAAATATTAACATTAATATAAAATTGTTTAAATAGTATGTTTTTGGTGGATATCATTCTCTGGGCTCATCAGATACAGTACTGGTAGATCTGTTGTATGGCTACAATCCAAGACATAAATCCTGGTCAGTATTGTTCATACGTGCACAAGGCATAGGGTTGCCTATGGGTTGACTCCCACCCCTACCTTGTGCATGTATGGTATTGTTAATGATAAAAAAAATAATATATTTATACAGTAGTTTTGTTCATATGAAACATATTAAAAATGTAGTAAAACTTATTTAACTTATAACGGATAGGATTTTACTAAATCCGAGTCAATCGCCGCGATATTTACACAGCGCGACCATAATAAATGGGTTAATGCTTATATACGGTGGTAATGGCTATAACGCAACTCATTATAATTCTGGCGATAGATGTTTTTCTCCCCAATTCTTGGCGTATGAGATCGCATGTGACACCTGGCGCTCGTTGAAAGACCCGTCACCTGCTCTTCTATTAAGTGATGTAGGGTTAGGACGTTATGGGCATTCGAGTATACTATATGAAGACTCAGTTTACATATTCGGTGGTTTCAATGGAGTAATGCTCAGCTCAATACTCAAGTACTCGCCCGGAGATTGTTATAGATATACGATGTCTGACGAATGCGCAAAAGTAAAACCGGGCACGAAATGCATTTGGAATCGAGACAAAAATGTGTGCCAACCCTATAGTCTGCTTAAGACATCTCAAGTGTCGAACGCAATGTGGGGTCCGTGTGATAACGTGTTCGCAAACTTTACTGATTTGTGCCAAAGACAGACTATGTGTCCCTCATGTCTGGAAAACACATACGGCTGTGTCTGGTGTGGCGACTCTTGCTTTCATCAAAAGTGTCGCAAAACTAATATTAAAGATGATGTCAAGAGTATAAGTGATTCTTCGAGATGTGAAGAAGACGTTCGAAGTTCTAATTGTGATAAATTACATAATTGCCATTCGTGTCACACGGAATACCATTGCGGATGGCAGAGAGACCACAAGTGCTATACTTATATACGCGATTTCGACAATAATAAGACTGAAAAGACTGCACCTCACGACGACTTGCGTCCGAGCTGTGAACCCCCGTGTCATACGAGGACTACCTGTGAGAACTGTACTCAAGGCTCGTGCATGTGGTGCAGCTCTTTGAGACGGTGTATCGAATCTAACGCTTACGCCGCTATCTTCCCAATCGCTCAATGCATGGAATGGACAATACATCCATACAAGTGTTCGGGACTCACCTGTTCTGATATACAAACTTGTGATAAGTGTCTGAAGAACCCATTGTGCGGCTGGTGTGACGACGGAACAGGTACTGGTGTTGGCATTTGTTTGGAGGGCTCTTCCACTGCTCCCTATATGTGGAACGGAACTCATTACTCATTAGTGTCGACCGCATGTCCAGCATCTCATTGGCATTTCACTTTATGTCCTGAATGTCAGTGCAATGGTCACAGCCATTGCGTGTCATCTAATGTTTGTCATAAGCCATGCAAGCATTTGACAAAAGGCAGACATTGCCAGTATTGTAGGGCTGGATATTATGGCAATCCTATCAATGGAGGCAATTGTACCCCATGTAAGTGTCACAGCCATAGTGTCTCTTGTAATAGAGAGACTGGTCAGTGTCACTGCAATACAAAAGGTATTACTGGCCATCACTGCGAGAAGTGTGACGAACAAAACAATTATTTCGGAAATCCTCGAGAAGAAGGCGGTTCCTGTTTCTACAACCTGACAATGGGCTATCAGTACACCTTCAATATATCCAAACCTGAAGATAGATACTATACTCGAATTAATTTAATGAGCGTTCCCATAGCGACAGATATTGATGTCGAGTTCACAATTAAATGTGATGAAAGTGCTTTAGTCAACATCTCAATCGGTTCCAGTATGTCTTCATGTCTTCTTTTCAAATATTAATGCATTTAAGTTTTGTTTTAATTTGTTTCTCATTTCAATAGCTCTCAATTCTATGCAATCAGAGTTTAATACATTTTTTCTAATTTTTATTCACAGCTTCTTTTCCAACACGTGTTTTACGCGAACGCATAGAATGTGGAAATTTTAAGCTTAGTTTCTATCACGAGGAATACTTATTTGGAGTCGAAAACACAATTTTTTATGTAAGCGTATTTGACTTTTCTACACCATTTGTATTGGAGATATCGTTCTCACAGCCCAGAACTCTAGATTTACTCCAGATGTTTTTTACGTTTGCGAGTGTAGTGTATACGTTCTCCCCGTATGGCTATATTTAATTTGATAAGTTTTCTATAGAAGATTAAATTCAATTTAGAATTTTAAAATACAGCAAAATGTTAAAATTCTGTGTTATCATTAAAACAGATAAATTTATATTTTTAATATAATTTTAATGCTTTGCAACGTTCTGTACCGTACTCTACACTATTAATGTAAAAACCTTAATTAGATTTATGTATCGTAAGTAAAATTAGTTTAATTTTTGTTGATGACGCTTAAAAATTTTAATCATTACATGAATTCGGAAATAACTCATGTAATTGTGATTACAATGAATAAAATAACAGAATTATTATTTACAGTTATTACGAAACAATTTACTACAACAATAATTGGTTAATGAGTAGGTTATTATAAATACATTTAATAAAATATTAATTCCTTTTTTACAAAAGAGGGTCTTAATAAAATAATCAATAATGTTCAAAGTCTAGGGTGAAAAAACACCGCACTATAGGACAATCACAAACTTGTCCAACTTCTTTTTAAGCTCGGGGGGGGGGGGAGGCTAAAAGAATTAGTCCCAAACTGGACGGCTCAAAATAGCGATTGCTGATAATAATATTGATCCAGTACAACAATTGATTATCGATAATACGAGAATTTGTATCCAAAAACATATGGCCAAAAAAGAATCAATTAATTGGGTCTTCTGAGGGTATTAAATTGACAGTCCCAAAAATTAAAAAAATTAAAATTTTAGATCATATTAAACGCCTCCAAATAAAGATGAAATCTGTGTATGTGTTGAAATTAATGCAGATTATAAAAATTATATTATTATATTTTTTACATCAACCCCTTCTACCTCGGAGTAATAACTTTATGAGACCGCTACGTAAAATGACAAGCTTCAAGAATATCATTATCAGGCATCGGATTTTTGCATATTTGCATGTTTTTATTGCTTGTAGTTATCGACATAAAACCGACAAATGAGCACGAATTACATAGTTACAGACTAATTATAGTAGTTTTATTTTGCATATAAATGCATATTTATAGGTTTTTAGGATATAAGTACATATTTGCATAAAATGGTCATATTTAAGGTATTTATTTATAAATAATAGCTAATTTATCCTATTTTGCCACAGAATTTGTTAATTTCAGTATAGCAGGTATTAATCTCTAGGGTATGCAAAGTGAAAAAAATAAAGATAAGTCTAAACTCAAGAAAAAGTTAACTAATTTAAAAAGAACTTCAGACTTGTTTTAAAGAGATGTTAACCTTATTTAAAGGTAAACTTAGCCTTATTTTAAAATAAAAATTTAGACTTGTTTGCAGTTTATTTGACAGCCAAAATTTTACAATTTTTTAAACGTATTGTGAATGTATTAATAAAAATTGCAAAACCAGTGTAACTGACACATGTATGATGTAAACAATTAAAATTAGTACTAAAAAAGATAAAGTGCATATTTAACTATTTTTTGCTGCATATTTGCATACATATTTGGGAAAAATAAATGCATAAAAATCCGATGCCTGCTTATAACTGTCCAAGATTTCTCAATATTTGATTTTGAAAATCCCCTGAAAGTTGTGTTCTTCACAATTCATGAGCAAAATCAAACATATTATTCGTACAAAATAATTCACATAAAAAGTGTATCACAACTATAAACACAAGTGACGTGCATTGACTAAAAACAACTCTTACATAATAGTACCAGTACACTAAACCCAAGTGCATTTAATATAACCGGGTTTTACTGTTTAATTTTTGCATCAGGATTAACTGCTCGACCCTGAGTAAAGCGCTCACATTAAGCCGGAAGAAATGTAAAAGTTATACGACATAATTATGAACATGTAATTAAAAACAACCTTTAATCTATAGCTATCACATCTCCAGGTTTGATCTAAATTATTCATAATATTAAGCTCTCCACCAGTTCTTAGAGCTTAACTCTAAAGCTTATTTCTCCAGTTTTTAAATATTTTTATTTAGAAAAAGTTACTTATGTCTAGTAATTTTAAAAAATTAATTAAAATTACAATCTTCAAAAAAAAAATTCACTAAAATGTAAGACACAAAAGGTTAAACCTCTGAAAATTTTTAAAGTATAAAAATAATTTAATTTGTAATTAATTGTTTTTTCTATTTACAGTATGCAGACATGATTTTTCGGGTTTTCAATTTATTATTAATATTAACAATCGTCAAAATTAGCTTGGCGATTCACTTTCCGAATGTACCAAAATTATAATCCATGACCTAATTCATTGAATAATACATTTGTATATATCACTAGTCTTGACATTAAGAAGACTTAAGTCTCGAATTCATGAATATCATCCTTATTTTTATGTCAAGAAATAATGGGAAAAGATACTTTATATGAAATATTTGGTAAATAATGTC
>JAUJYT010000742.1:0-15654 GCA_033996565.1 Nanhermannia nana
ATGATAGCGGTATACATAATTCAAGAATTAATAACAAGAGTCTTATTTTATACAAAAAAGTTTAAAAAATAAATTTAACGTATTAACAAATTTAACATATTTTTAGCCTAAATCCTAATTTAAAGGCTTAACAAAATAATTAAATTTCGACATTTAAATTAAAAAATAATGTTAAGCAATATATTAAATAATTGCCAAAAGTTTAAAACTTAAAAACATTATTAACCTTTAGCTAAAGATTGACTTAAAGAAAATAAATTTCATTTTAATGAATTATCTGCATATAAAAAGTCATATTCTTTTAATCGATTGAAAAGTATACCGATTATAAGGTCTACGAATATGAATATTCATTAAGTGGTTATATCGATAGAATTATTAGATAATATGTTTCCTCTATTAATATGAATATAAGTGTAAATAGTTCTCACCTTTATTGCTGGTCTGCAGGTTATACAAGATTAAGTTCAGTTTTGTAAAGCTAGTGATGCCATACATTTATTTACTGAATAATACGAACATTTTTTATATAAAACAATTAAACACTTTTGCGAATTACTTTTGTTCAATTTTAAGCTCCTGTTGCACAGTAACTGCTGGAAATCATAATGCAGGCTATACTTTATTCCTGCTGTACTGTATTTATAAAAGAGTAACACTTACTGTATGTGAGTATGGAATCAGAATTAATAGACTATACCATAAGTATTATACGACTACTGTTTCTATTCCATAGTTTATTAGTAACACAAACAAACATAAGTCGAGCGAATTATTTGTGGAATACATGCAAAAGTGCTTTAATACATGATTGTACTGACAGTCAGAATGCACTTGAAGTAGAAATCAATTTATTCTAAAACTATTCCATAAATATTGAAAATTGGTTTTCTAATCATGTTTGAAACCCATCCTATTTTAGAAACTTGACTGCACTTCACGTCATACTACTCAATCAGCTTTCTCTTACGAATTTTTATAGAATATCATTTGTGTCTTATTTAATAGATTCAAAACAAGACTTAATATAGTTGTTTGATATGACGAACATTTTTACAATAATTTAATTATATATCAAAATTAAGACAAACTCTCTTTAAAAAATTTTGATTTAATTAACATAATCACAGGGCTTATGAACTAAAAACAGCAATTAATCAGTTTTTAAACGTCTTTTATTAGTTTTTGACAAAATCTTAATAATTTTTAAATTATTTATTTTACTTTTAGTTAACAAATGAGTTAAACCAATTTATCGTTAATGCTATTGTTTATATTCAAACTAATGGATAGAGTCTACAATTGAATATTTAACAAATAAAAAATATTTAAAAATAAGTTAATGTTAGGCTAAAAAATGAGTTAATCAAACAATTTCATTGATTTTCCAAATGACTTATAGAAAAATTGAATCAATAATGCTTTTCCTGCATCGCTGTTAAACTTATACCGGAATTCTGTGACAGTACTACTATTGATAGTTAAATAATCTCTATTCAAAGTTAAGTAAACTTCACTTCTCTTATTAAAATTAAACTCACAGCTCAACCATTGAATTATTAATTAAAATTCAATTCGAATATTTATATAGTACTTATCAAATGTTTTAAAAATATAGTTAATAAAAATCAACGGAAAATGATTTTATGGAATCTTATAAATTACCCATTTTCTCATAAATTAGAATTTAACAAAGATTTACTCAATTTTATGGTCATATACTGTATGATAAAAAAAATTAGATGTTCTTATTAACAAAACCTTAGTGTTCATGTGCTGTTACGTCTTCGTGTGATGATTCAAATAAATACAATTAATTTAATTCGCAGTTCACTTATTAAATATCTTTGGATTTAAAATGTTAATGAAAAACACGTTTCAAACTATCAACACTTCCACCGGCGGAATGGAATGCGAACACTGATGTGATGGCCATCACTGTGTACTCGAGTAGAATCGACACAACATATAACTGTTTTGTGTTTACAAATGTCTAACGAAATAAATATATATTAAGAAAGAAGTTTTAATTTGAAGTAATGAAAGGGAAATGACTCACAATTGCAGATGCGATCAGATGAGAGATAAAGACATAAGCGATTAGAAAATAGTTACGATTGTCACAGGCTTTGAAAAATATGACGCCCCATAAGGTGTGCAATAGTATGAATGCAAGGGTTGTCAGCGATGAGCACAAGAAAAAGTAATGTGAGTCTCCTCTCAGACCAACAGTTCCCGGACCTGCGCTATCGGCCAATATGTTAGTCAATGAAAACGCACCACTCATTAGACCAAAACCAAGTCCTGAAACTATAATTGTATAAAAACATAATAGCATTCAATTAATAACTCTTTAAACACATCTATTGATAAATAGTAATAACAAAGAAAGTACCGAATGCTAGTTGTGATCGAGTGTTGGAAATGTTATGTCCCGGTTGTGAACCGACTTCTGATACTTTCTGTAAACCTGTTTCTGCTTTTCTGTTAATTGAGATAAATGTCAAAATTGTGTTTAATATAATGTCAAACACATACCGAATAAGTCTATAAAATAAATATCGAAACAATTCTTGAAATATTATCGAAAACGTGACGCCGAATACCAGGAAGTCTTTGAGAGGCACTACAGATGACCATAAGATAGATGACAATAATAACGATAATAACCAAAAGAATGATCTTTAGGGCCAAAATATAAACAAAAAGATTAAATTTTACATAAATTATGATTTAATGCTATTATTATAGTATTGATTATGAGATGACTTGAAGTACAGTTGAGTGAAGACATGAATGATATAAATAATAATACAATTAATACTCTTATATGTAATATATCTTACGCAGAAATTAATATAATTATTCTGATCGGATCTTTGGCTATAAGAAGACAAAACATAGCAAATGGTGGACCAAACGCTATGAAAGTGCATCCGAAGAACTCCATTGCGGTCATTCTCACGATTTTGTTCTACTTTTCTTTTTATTTAATTTATTGTTTTTTATTTTTTAATATTAATAAAATGACAGTTTGTTTGCTATTTATTTATCAAATCTTTAATTAACAGTAAAGCGAAATAACACTTAAAGACCTCTAACTCTTCACATCTTTTCTTATAATTAAAGGTTTGCCTCAAATGACGAGAATTTATTTCAAAAGGGAATAACTATTCTATCAATTAATGTGTGAAACGTTCCCTTTTTTCACAAAATGACTCATACTCTCGATATAAACATGACTGACATCTGTCTATACTTTATATTAATTATTGTTTAGAAACCGAAACGAAATAAAATGTGTTTTTAATTAAAAACTGTTTTAAATAAAAATTAAGTTTTGTTTAAAATGAGAACAAATTAAAAATTAATATTTATTTAAAAACAAGAGATTATGACTGAAAGTGATAATAATTAATAAAAATTAATAAAATATAATCTTTGAACAGATGAGTGATGTGATGAGTTGGGACACATCCACAGTCGATCGATTGGAAGGAAGTGCTGTCGGACAAGTGGGAGGCCTTATCATAAAGAAGAAGATTCCGGGCAATGACGACGAGTTCGTCTTCAAAAAGCCCAGAATATCGTTATTAGGTTTGGATGTTTTGGCACAAAAGTTAGACAAAGAGAGAGACAAAGAGAGAGAGAGACAGAGAGATAGAGAAGACCAGAGAGGAGACCATAGAGGAGACCATAGAGGAGACTATAGAGGAGATCAACACAGAGAACGAGAACCACAAACAAGTGGTGACAGAAATGATAAATGGCGTCATTATCGCAAACATAGAGTGGAAACGCCTTCGCATTCGGGAGGAGTTAGTGATGAATACAGAGAACGAAAGCGACAAAGAGATGAACGTAAAGATCATAATCAAAGACAGTCAACACTCAAGAGTCAAAACAATTATCGAAAGTCATGGCAATCGTTTCCGAACTCGCCCCGAATTCATACGCCTTCGCGTTCGAGTTGGGAAGAAGACGACGACGAATATGACCGAAGATCTCATCGAAGTGGGAGCTTTACGCCTGACTCTAGTTCTAGAAGTACTGCAGATATGAGGAGTTCTTGGGAAACGCAAACTCCTAACCGATTCCAATCACCCGCAACTCCAAGACCGACACCAACTCATTGGGGAAATGAAAGGAAGAGAACAGACGATCCCTACGAGTGGGAAGAAGATGAAGAAGAGCTCAAGAGAATCGACAGGGAATGGTATGACGAGGAATGCGATCAAAACCCTTTCGGTACTGTTAGTGACGATTACGCCAAAAAAAGAGAGGAAGCGCTTCACAAGAATCGTGCGGTTCAACGCATTTCTGCACAACAAAGACAGATAAATAAAGACAACGAAAAGTGGGAAACAAATCGTCTTCTTTTATCAGGTGTTGTAATGCGTGTTAACGATGATCGAGAAGAAGACGACGATGTGAGTGAAGGACGCGTTCATCTCATGGTCCACAACATAGTTCCCCCTTTTCTTGACGGACGCATTGTGTTCACAAAACAACCCGAACCTATAGTTCCAGTGAAAGACCCGACTTCTGATTTTGCAATTCTGTCCCGAAAAGGCTCGGCTTTAGTCAGATATCACAGAGAAATGAAAGAACGCAAGAAAGCGCAGAAAAAAGAATGGGAATTATCGGGCACTCGATTGGGAGACATTATGGGTGTCGCAAAACCTAAAGACGAAATCGATGAAAACGACGAAAAGACTGATGATTACAAAGCAGAACATCGTTTCAAAGATCATATCGATGACAGTGAAGAACAATCGGATAGAATCAAAATTCTAAAACAGCGACAATTTTTACCGGCATTTGCAGTTAGGAATGAACTCTTGAATGTTATTCGAGATAATAATATAGTTATTGTTGTCGGAGAAACGGGTTCTGGAAAAACCACTCAATTGACACAGTATTTGCATGAAGAGGGGTATACTAAATATGGTATGATTGGGTGCACACAACCCAGACGTGTGGCCGCTATGTCTGTCGCTAAACGAGTTTCCGATGAAATGGGCATCAAATTGGGTGAAGAAGTTGGTTATGCCATTAGATTCGAAGATTGCACTTCCAGTAAGACTATTATTAAGTATATGACAGACGGAATATTATTGAGAGAATCGCTATCAGAGCCTGATTTAGACAATTACAGCGCCATTATTATGGATGAGGCGCACGAAAGGAGTCTCGATACGGATGTACTCTTCGGAATATTACGTCAAGTGGTGGGCAAACGAACTGATCTCAAACTAATAGTGACTTCGGCCACAATGGATGCCTCAAAGTTCGCGTATTTCTTCGGTAACGTTCCTGTATTTGTGATCCCCGGCCGAACATTTCCTGTAGAGGTTTATTTCTCTAAAAATCCTGTTGAGGACTATGTGGACGCGGCTGTCAAACAGGCGATTCAAATACATTTGGGAGGACTTGTGGGCGATATATTAATCTTTATGCCCGGACAGGAAGACATCGAAGTCACCTGTGAAGTGATTACCGAACGATTGAAAACATTAGCGGAAACATCAAAATCAGAAGCGCCTGAACTGGCAATACTTCCTATATATTCCCAACTGCCCTCTGACCTTCAGGCGAAGATATTCCAAAAAGCAGAGAAAGGCATCCGCAAGTGCATCGTGGCCACAAATATCGCAGAAACATCTCTAACAGTCGATGGGATTATGTTTGTGGTCGACAGCGGCTATTGTAAGCTCAAAGTATACAACCCTCGCATAGGTATGGATGCGCTTCAAGTCTATCCCATATCACAGGCGAACGCAAACCAACGAAGTGGTAGAGCAGGCCGAACAGGTCCGGGTTGTTGTTACAGACTGTATACCGAAACCCAATATAAGCACGAAATGCTCGCAAATACAGTTCCAGAAATACAGAGAACAAACTTAGCAAATGTGGTGTTATTGTTGAAATCGCACGGCGTTCAGGATTTACTGCAGTTTCACTTTATGGATCCGCCGCCTCAGGACAATATGCTTAACTCTATGTATCAGTTATGGATTTTAGGAGCGCTCGATAACGTCGGAAACCTGACCGCTTTGGGCAGAAATATGGTTGAGTTTCCTCTCGACCCTGCGATGTCTAAAATGCTTTTGGTCTCAACTGAAATGAAGTGTTCCGCAGAAGTTCTCATAATAGTGTCTATGCTTTCAGTGCCCGCTATTTTCTTTAGGCCTAAGGGTAGGGAAGAAGAGAGTGATTTGGCGCGCGAGAAGTTTCAGGTCCCAGAATCGGATCACTTGACTCTACTTAACGTATATCTTCAGTGGAGAACTCATAAGTATTCGACTCATTGGTGTCAACAACACTTCATTCACTCAAAAGCATTGCGAAAAGTACGTGAAGTGAGACAACAGCTCAAAGAAATAATGGAAACACAAAAGTTACCCATTTATTCGTGTGGTACTGAATGGGATTGTGTCCGAAAGTGCATTTGTTCCGCTTATTTCCATCAGGGCGCCAGACTTAAGGGCATCGGAGAGTACGTCAACTGTAGGACTGGAATGCCCTGTCATTTACATCCCACGTCATCACTATATGGTATGGGATTTACTCCCGATTATGTTGTTTATCATGAATTAGTGATGACTACTAAAGAGTATATGCAATGCGTGACTGCAGTGGAGGGCCATTGGATGGCAGAGTTGGGTCCTATGTTCTACTCTATTAAAGAGTCGTCCAAATCAAGATTTGAAAGAAAACAATTACAAAGAGATCACGAAAAAGAAATGGAACAGGAGATGGCTTTAGCGCAGGAACAGATCAGAAGACATAAAGAAGAATCAGAGGCTCAGAATATATTAAGTGTTAAAACCACACCAATTGTTAGCCCAGGACTCAAACGTCCGAACACTCCGTCAACAACTCCTCGACGAACGCCTTCCAGATTTGGCCTTTAAATCAAGCATTAATTCTCATCAGAATAATGCTTTGCTATGGAGTCCGCACCTATTGTTGAAACTCGCGCTCAATTACATTACCTTTGATTTATTAGTTAATTGTTATTTATAAATAATTTACATTATTATAAGTTAGAGTTAAATCACTGATAAATAAAACGCTGTATAAGCTTAAGCATTACAAGTGTATAAAAGCGAAACAAATGTAAACTCAACTATATTTTCCTGTAAAAACCAGATACTCAACAGGTCTGGTACAGGTATGTGCCGAGTGAAGGAGAATCATACAGCCCTTACACCTTCAATAAAGCCTATAAATAGTCATATTATACCGATCTGTTATTCTAATCGCATGTAATATATGGTATATTATATTTTATTTCGTAAATTATTCTTAATATTAAACTATTGTTGAATTCAAAGCATTTCAAACATGACTTATCAATGAAAATATTCGTTCAAACTTTGAGTTTAATTTTGTAATTACCTTATAATAAATATTGAAAACGATAACAAATGATTTTATTTTATTTGATGATTATCTTTCATTAATAACGTGTTCACTTTCATATCGTTTAGCTTTTATTCAACAAATGGTCTTTCCTTAGAGTATGTTTAAGTGGTTTAAGTTAATTGCATGGGAATTACTAGCGATGAGCAAGGCTCGAGCTTATCAGGCTCAGCGGCGAGCCTGAGCCTGTGAGCCTGCTCATCGCTAGGAATGACGAAAGAATTACAATACATTAAAATAAGATTTTTATTAAAGTTATTAAAGTGTATTAAATTATAAGCTTGACTCACGAGTCGGGCAGTTTCATTTCCTACGAACTCAAACTAAAGCGTCAAAAGCTGAATAAATCTAAACTCAAATATTGTTATTCAAATAAAACAATTCGAAAGAAAAATTATATTCAAAGTAAACAAACAATTATAAGCAAACTTTAATGCTTTCAATGAATCTATTTGTCCAGAATGTGTTGAATCTGTCGAGATCTCTATGGAAACCAAAACAAAATGATCCAAAAAAGTCTAATTAATTGAGTGAAAGTATTGAATATATGATTCAAAAGGAATAAGGAATCAGATAATATTGAGAAAAATGTCAATCAAAACAGATAAAGAGATAAAGCCTGTTATGAATAATAATAGTATTGTTATTCAAGAAGAAAATCCGTTTTTTATATTATGTAAACCAAAACTATTACCGCTTAAATCGATGACATTAGAAAAGTTGGAGAAAATGCAGAGAGAGGCTGAAGAAAAGGCTAAACAGCTAATGCTTCAGAACCAACTCAAAGAGCAAGATATGTACTCAATCATTAAATAAATCAATTTTAAAGCTGTTTTATGCAATCGTTTATTTTTCTTTTTAAATCTTTATATGTATTATATTTAAGACCGTATAATAAAATGATTAAAAGCAGAAAATGTTGTAAATAAAATTTTTAAATTTCATTTGTGTAAAAACAAATTATTTCAAAAACAAGATTAAAACTATAATTATCTCCCATTCACCAAACTTTAAGGTCAGAGTTGTCTCAATATATTATGGCATTTGAAACGATTGTTTGTTAAAAATTTTAAACCAATAAATCGATAAATATCACAATTTTGTAACCATTTCTTTAAAATAATGTTAAAATTCATAAGGAATGTAATGTTCTTTAAATATATAAATCACTTTTGTTATGAACTAACAATTATTTTAATAAAATTAGAAAACATGCAATGTTTTGATGCAGCCATTGAAAGAATACAAAAATTTGTAGTACTTATAGAGACATCACATTCCAAATCCTCCTTTATTCACATTTGGCCACAATGACTGACCAGAAGATTGCATATTAGGCGTTCGCGGAGATATCATGTCTACAACAGATTAAATATAATTAACAAATTTTAATTATAATAAAAATATTTTTTGAATCATTTTAATCTTTGAATGCAATATACTCTAAATGATGAGTCAAATAAAGTTATCTTAAATAAAATAAACGGCAAACCTATTGGTGTCTGTATTTGTTGAGTGATTGGACGTTGAGCTGAAACAGGACTCAATCCAACGGCAAAATTGTTAGTTTGCGCAAAGAGTGGACCCGTGACTGATAGGTTGGAGACACCGGCGGCCAACTGGTTCATAGTGGGAGCACTTTGTTTCTCATATTTAGAACCTAATAAATTATCTACACTTATGTTCACATTTCCACTTATATTACTCCACGTGTTATTCGCAGACATATTGTGGGCAACATTTTCTTGGCTCATATCAGTTGAAAATAAATCTGTTGGTCGACTACTTTGAACAGCAAGGGTTGGATTGAATGGAATTGTGGGCTGCATTACATTTGGAAATTCATTACTTAACGTAACTGGAGAACTCATCATATCTGGCGAGGGCTGTAACGGAGCCAAACTATCGTTACCAATAAATGGATTTGTGGTTTGCATTAACAGTGGATTACTGTCTGATAATAGAGGATTTTGTGATGTTTGAACCGGTGCAGCAAAAGCTGTCGCAAAATTAGCGAAATCATCATTTGTAGAAATATTTTCATTAGCATTGGTCTGAAATTGCGTAAAATCTGCGAAATCTTCTGAATTGTTGTTATTATTATTATTAATTAAATTATTATTAAAATTAATGTTATTGTTTGAACTGTTATTATTAATTGGAGTTAAATTCGGGTCCGTATTAAAAATTTCATTCAAAAGATCTTCATTAGTCTTATTTTCAGTGACTTTATTGCTATTTTCGAGTTGAAGTCCAGTATCGACCAGACTATTAGATGATTGTATGTGTTGAGAGCTGTCCTCCACTTTGCCATAATAGAGAGCTGCGCCCAAATCTATTTTCTTAATTTGATCCAATTTTTTGACTGGTTTATTAGTTTTTCCGACCAATGATATATCTGTATTCGCTTTATTACTCAATTTCGGTTCTGCACTCATATCATCGTTAAAATCATTCTTATTATCTTCACTGCTGTTAACACTTATAGAATCTTCAAATTTTTTCACTTTTCTCTCAGATTTATCAAAATTATTATCAGACGAGTCATCGAAATCAGACTTACGACGCGGCGGATCATACCAACTGTCGCTGTACCTGTTCAGACATTACATCCAATTTTCATTTAATTATTCTGAGTCTTATTTAAAACTAAATTTGTATCAAATTCATTGATTATATTGAATCACTTCAAGTTCAAGTCTTATCTTTTGAATAAATATTTGGTTATTTTATCTCAAGAAACATATGAGAGGTTAATATTTAATATCTAAAAATAATAGATTAATGATTACTACTTATCACAGTTTACATAGAGTTATGGCTAATCAATGTCTTTATTTATTCACAAATAAGAAAATATTCAAAGCATTTATAAATAAATTGAAAGCACTTGTAAATAGTGAAGAGAAGAGGCGGCAAATGATTGACACAAAAACATTTTAAATTTCAAATGAGTTATTTCTTAAGAGAAAAAACTATTACCGGTTCCACTTTAATGATATACAAAATATTGAGTGATTGTTGATTCAAATTAATATCAATTTTAAATTCTACTAAATCTAAAAATTGATTTCAAAATCGTTTTGAGATTTGTTGAACTTATGCTAAATTGTTGTCATTTATGACTTAAAAGGTTTCAAAATAGAAAAAAGCCTTCAATAACACAAAACCACGACTAATGATATCTAAACTTCTAAAATGAATGGCAAATACCGGTTGTATTCGTTATTTCTTAACATTATAATACACTTACTGTACAGTATATACAAAACTGCAATTAATAAAGAAATAATTAAGTCAATTGAAATACAATTACTTATTATGTCCTCCCATTTGATCACTGGCGACGCCAATAAACTTGTCTTTAGTTTTTTTGGCTTTCTTTCGCTCTTCTCTAAGCTTTTCATCGTCTTGAATGAACTCAATGAGACCTTTGACCCGATGCCTGACATTGACGCCCTGATCCTTTCCCTGTTCGTCAATAAAGGTGTAGTTCTCAAGACCTCTCAGATCATAGATGTGTTCTCTGGCACTCGTGACCACCCGTTCAGAGCCATTCTTAACGAGATATCCGAGGAGTAGTAAAGACTTATAAGTTCTGCGCCAATTGCGTCGGTTGTCCACAAGCATACGCTTCCATAACATTCCCATCACTTCAGGGAAGTGTTCGTAAGTGAAAGTATGTCCCGCTATGTCTTGCATTTGTTGACCGGTCGGACCCCAGGCGTCGTCATTCGTGGCTTCGCGTACTTTAGCCTTTCATTGCATTCAATTTTAATAATAATTTAAACGTTTGTTTTTGTATTGCATTCAAATAGTTGTTGACTTACCTCTACTTCAGTGTAATTCATGACCACATTTGTGCTAAACATTAATTAAATATAAATTACATTTGATATGAATATTAATGTAAAACATAATGAAAACTAAATTCATATAAATATATGATATAAACAAATCTTACGCCTTATCGTATAGTTCTCTCACTTTCCACATATTGTCCAAGTTTTCAACACAATCCACAATTTTATTCTATTATTTTATACTATATTTTATTAATCTATTATTAACTAATTTTTAATAAATTCAAATTAAATTAATTAAAATATAATATAAATTAAATGTTTGTTTAACAGCAAATGAGATGTTAATGCATAACAAGTTGGCATTCAATCTAATTATAAGTATTTGTTCACAAATTACGTCACGAATTGGTCTCAATTTGAGGAATCAATTGGTGTTTAATGTTATATGATTTGAAGTCATTTAAAATATTATTGAATGACAAAATTCATGTTAACATAAAAACGTTCTTAAAGTCTTTTTAATTAATATAAAGAACTGCCGCTTAAAGAATTTGAAGTTTTAAGCCTTTTAAACACGCAGTTTATCATTATATTAATGAGAGATTAGTTGATAAAAAATGCTTTCATTAATATACAGATATGTGGTTCTGTTTCTAACTATTTGATCAAAGAGTTTAGGAATTTAGTGCTGACATAATTGCAAAAGTAGGACACCTCTCAAAAAATACGTAACATAAAGATCAAATATTGATATTCATAGTGCTTTTTAGGTCAAACCAAACTATTTATTAAAGTTAAAGTTTACAATAACTTTAATAATTAGAGTTAAAGTTAAAGTTACAATAAAGTTTAGGAATACAAATTAAAAAAAACAAATTCTAAAGACCTAAAAGTAATTTATATTAAATAAACATTACTTTTTTCTAATTATATCGGATTAAGAGAATCACGTTTGACATTAAGACAATCGTCTGAAATACTGAACCCTTTCTCACTAGAAGCCTGAGTTGAAGGAATAATATGAATATAACATCCATATTTTGAAAAATCGGAAACTTATTCATTATTATTCTGTTTGTATAATTTAGAAAGTCAAAGTTGCATTGTTTCTATCTGTGCATTGACCTGATCTGTTAATCCTTTTATGATTTACTTTAAAATAACTATTTTAATCTTAAAGAATGTAGGTGTCATGTTCAAAACTTTGACTTTTAATTCAAATTAAAGTAAATTAAAGTTAAAGTATAAAATTATTTTATTATTATAGTAAAAGTTCTAATTAACTTTGACTCGAAATACTTTAAAGTTAACTTAAAAAGCACTAATATAAATAGAGCTGTAATAGAGGTAGTCGTTCAGCACCTGTTTAGCACAGAGGTATTGGTATCGCTTATCATATATTAGCCCCAAGTATGATCTGTGCTGAGTCTTCTAACCCCTTACCAACCAAACTAAATGTTATGCTATTTTGGCGATAGTTTAGTTGATCTGACTCTGCCAGTGGTCAAAAAGTTCACTTTGCAAATAGTATAACAGCGATACTAGTGCTCAACACAGGCACTGGCGTTTTTATTTAAGATGAATTTAATAACATTTTATAACTTTGGGCTCTTTTACGCGTAAAATAATGTTGAAGTAAAATTACTCTTCATTTTACGTGAATTGTTTTAAAATTGCGTAAAATATGAAGATTTTAATTTTGTAAAATGTTTACATTTAAACTTCAATTAATTGAGTATCATTATCATTAACACTATCAGAATGAAGAGAGTAATAGTCATCATTATATATTTGACGAGAAATTTTTGACGGGTAATAACCTGTATATTAAATATAGCCGTTCTAATGAAGCCCTAGTGGCAGGAAATGTCTAATATTATTGCACTCTTGTGCTAATGTTTACTAATTGGGCATTTTAGCGCTATTTACTTTAGTTTTTTTTTAATTTCCCTATTTTTGTTTAATATGACATATAAATTAAAGTTTTTAACTTGTTATAGAATAGTTATAGAATAGTTGGCCAATTCCTTGTCGGCCATCAATTTATAAAAATGAATCATTTATTGTCCGCGCAAACTTTGCAATATTTGACAATAAAAAAAATAGATATCAGGCTTTTCTTCGTTATCTCTGTTAACTCATAAGATTTATGCCATTTTCCCGAATTTAATATGTATTCTCAATGAATTGTTATATCTAAAATTAGGTCCAAAAACTTACAGAATTATATGATCAAAAAATAATCTCTATGTTAGAAAATCTATTAATAAAATGATATTAAATCGTTAAATGAATTACGTTTTTAAAACTTTTAAGTTATTTTATAAATAAGTAATAGCTATTGAAATAAATTTAGTTGCATGCTAATTAAATTCATCAAAACTGAAAGACACCAACTCTTAAAATTAAAATTATTAGTTTGTGAATTTGATCTCACTAAAAAATAATTTACAAAGGTATGTGTTTCCGAAAATACAATTAAATTTAATGAATGCTCTCCTTAAGTCTACTAAACGATTAGGCAAAAGTTTTAGTAACTCAAACTCAACTTTATTTTATAAGCTAATTATAATTATTTCAATTAGAAAAATAATTAATTTTAAATTGTGTTTCCCCTTTTGATTCAATTACTATCTTAACTTCGTTTACAATACTTCAATGGATATTGAGTAAGCACTGAATACTTATTTATTTTTCCAGTTCAAACATAAAGATTGAAAGATTTTAGTTACAGTATTAAAAATTCTAGTATTTATCTATTGGAAACATTAGTTACAGGTAGTGCTCCGATAAGACTAAAGGACTAGACCATAGTCGGCCAACCTACGGACCCAGGGCCGGATCCGGCCCGCTGAGCTAATTTTCTGGTTCCCAAAGTTAAAGATTTATGTTAACAGAGGAAAAAATTTATTTTAGATTTTATTCTAGTAAAAAGTTTATAAAAATAATTGTAATCCGATATATCTAGAGTGCTACTTTTCGGGTTTAACCCGATTGAACCCGAATCGAACATGTGTATTGCATGGGTTTAACCACGTATTTTGCTCAAATATTGTTTTATTGTAAATATTCTGAGCATTTTCGTAATTTAAAAATCATCAAACAGATTGCCGCTTATCATTAAATGATAAACACCTAAACATGCGCTCGATTAAGTATTTCAATGGAGATATGGAGGGTCGATTTCTTTAATACATGTCAATTTTTTGTATTTATGTACCAGAAATTGAAAATAAATTTTCGGACTAAACCTGATAAACTCCTAATCGACTCAATTTTTTTGAACCCGAATCGACGTGAAAATTAAACCCGAAAAGTAGCATCTCTAGATATATCTTTAAACTTTAAAGCTTAAAGCGTTAGAATATAATTTAGCTGTAAATTTAAAGTAGATGTGAACACAAACACATTTTATATTATACAATGTTTTAACTGATTCTATTAATAAATTGACAATTGGAGTAATATTTTAAAAACTATTAAAAAATCATGTAAAATATCTCATTATTAACCAAAAACGTTTCTAATTCACTGTTAAATAATACAATTAATAAATTAAAACGTTTTTTCAAAATAGTTCATTATTCTTGGCCCTCGAGAAGAATGCTACCTCTTAATCCGGCCCTTGAGTCAAAATGAGTTGGCCGACTATGGACTAGACTAAAGCCTTAGTCTTAGTCCTTTAGTCTTAATTGTTAGCCTCGAATGAGGACTAAAAAAATTTTAGTCCCCAGGACTAAAGGTTTAGTCTTAGTCTTAGTTGCGACTAGTCGTGGCTGAAATAGCAACATAATGCATAAATATTTTTCGCGTATATCTTTGAATTACTATTACAGTTACTGGTATCCATTAATTTTCATGACTATAATTTTTGAAATGTCTGAACCATTTTTCGGCAGACTTTAACATATAAATAACAGGATTTAATCTCTGACTACAAACTACCATTTGAGTCTTTTTTCCAGACACAAACGGACCCAAAAACACGACATTCATAGTGTTTTGCTGTTATCTTTGGTCAGAAATGGATGAACAAAATATCCAAACCTTGACTTATTCTTTGGCTTTTCGACAGATATTTTATTCTTTTGCAAATTAAAAAATTTGTTTCAATTTGTCATTTCATTTGTTGTAAAAGTTATTTTGAATATATAGGTAATTAAAAAATCATTAATAAAACATCGTTTTTATTGTTTTACTTAAGTTAATACGTGTTTCATTGTCTTATTAATCATCATTTTCAGATTTTACATAATATTAGGATAATTAGTGACATTGTATTAAATTTAACGAATGCTTATCTTTATTTTCAAACAATATTTGTGAAAAAGTTTTACTTTTACAGAGACTATAAGTTATGGCCCAAAACTGCTTGTATTTGAAACAAATTTCTTAATTAAATGTTTATCATTGCCTTAGA
>JAUJYT010000743.1:0-15650 GCA_033996565.1 Nanhermannia nana
CAATATATAGCAATATCTTTAGCTTATAGCTTATTATCTTTGAAAACTATTTTACTTATAGGCCTCTAATGGATAATAATTAGAATAAATCCATTTTTAATCTCAAATGATTCCTGAATTGAGTGAATTTGTATTTCTTTTATGCTTTTATAAGCTAAATATAAAAGTTGAAGGAAAAAAGGGAAGGGTTTTGGTTTGAGCCAAACAATGTACAATTTAAAAAAAGTATTATTTTATCAGTTCGTGCTCTACAGGCCTGTCATATCATTTTGTATATTGCGCTCGCTTTGGATAAAGTTTTTTTAACAAAAAACAAATTTTCACAACTTATAAAAAAGTTTATGCGATATTTTAATTCATGTGCACTTTTTTTAATATGTAATTCCGATTCAATTCAATTTTTCAATTTTTAAGACAATTGAAAATTGAAAATTGAAAAAGTGAATCAAAAGGCTTCTCAATTAATTGAGAATTAATTACATTCATAAATTGCAAGATCTATTTGTTGAATACCTCTCCTCCCCCTATAGTGTTACGTTATTTTTGTTGGTTTTAACAATTGTAAAGACACGTCATTTTAAGTCCAATCAACTGTTAGAAAATCTCCAAAACAAGTGTAAAGTGCAAAAAGTCTCAAACATTTTGTATTTATTATAAAATATATAATAAATTATTGATTAACACAAACAGTATTACTTAATATTAATATTCAATAAACTGTTTATTTGTTTAATATTTTTCAACAAATATTTAAATAAAAATGAATTTTAAATTAATGAAAACAAAATCAAATTTAATAAACTGTTTAACAAACTCTTTATTTGTGTTGTTATTAATATTATTATCAGAAAAATGTGAATCAAAGGGGTCTTTAATAACATTAGACGAAGAGAACTGGACTCAGATGTTGAGCGATGAATGGATGGTGGAGTTGATGGCCCCGTGGTGTCCGGCCTGCAGACAACTCACTCCCGAGTGGAAGACATTCTCCTCTTGGAGTCACGATCTTAGGTCTGTATACAGTCAGCTCAACCGCTATACCAATTACAGCAAATTTATTTACATTTCTATCAATTCATTCATTTATAGCATAAAAGTCGGTGTCATTGACGTCACCGCAAACCCGGGTCTCAGCGGAAGGTTTATGGTTACGGCTCTGCCCACGATATATCAGTCAGTCTTTAATTTAATTTAATTGACTTTTGACCTGTTTTTGTGCTATTTTTGTAATTATTTGTATTAAAAACAGTGTAAAGGATGGGGTTTTTCGACAATATAAAGGAACGCGTGATAGCAATACATTCGTCAGTTTTATTGAAGAAAAGAAATGGCAATCTATAGAACCGGTTTCCAGTTGGAAGTCTCCCGACTCTTATCAGTTAATTTACAAATTAGTCATTTATTTATTTATCTATAAATCTAAATATTTTTTGTAATCCTATAGAATGTCAATCGTTTCATACTTTTTCAAAATATCGATGGCCTTAAGGTCTGTTCACAATAGACTTGTAGAAGATTACGGAATACCCTATTGGGGATCATATATATTGTTCGCTTTCGCGACTATATTACTCGGAGCTATTCTGGGACTGGTCTGACACTAAACACATCCAAATTGATTCCAATTATGTTTAATGTGATTTTTTTTTTACAGTTAATCGTATGTGTTATTGACCTTATATTTCCCGCAAAGATGACAAGCGATGACTCCAAAGAAGATCAAAAACGAGACGCTACACAAGCAAACACAAACTCAGATAGCGGTGACTTAATTGAAGATAATCAAGAAGACAGTTCTGGCGGTGATTCAAATACTAATGAAAACAGTGATATCAGGAGAAGGAGAAAGAATTCTAGAAAAGAAAACCAAACACAAGACGACAATTAGAAATTTGCCTCTTTTTTGATTGAAGTTATTTATTAATAAGATTCTCGAGTTTTCCAATTTTTTAATTTTTGTGGCAAATTGTTTGCTCACTTTGTTTGTAACAAATTTATCAAATTAGACACAAATGCTTTTCTATTATAATTATTGCTATTTTCTATATATTTTCAGATTAAAATTTTTAAATATTTGTCAAATTTATTATTGATTCTCTTTTTTCAAAAGTTATTCTCAACTTTTGAATAAAACTATTATCTATTAAATCAATTATAGAAAAGGAACAAAAGATTGCTTTACCATAAGTTGCTTCACATTGACGACAAAACATTTTGGCATTTTCTTGAACCAAAACAAATTTTTTTCAAATAATTATATTTCTTTTTAAACTATTAGTCTGAATGAAATGCGGGTTTTTCTATAGCGTTTGGTCATTGACACACATTTAAACGCAATTAAATTAGAGGTAATCATTCAGATTAGGAGTTAACTGAAACAGGCCTTATATGTATTACGTATTGGGCAAACTTTCTTATTTTCAAAATAAATAAAATACAATCATAACAAACAAATATAAGTATTATTTAAGCCCTAATAATAGGGCCTTCCTTACAGCTCAATATGTTAAGGGTCGGACTCTCAGCTCAATGGACTGTGGTTTCCCGTCTCGACCCAGACTAACTTTCTTCAAACAATGTCAGCCTTGGGCTGACTGTCAAAAGCAGACATTTAGAAATGTGATCCATAGCAGCACTTTTTTGCAATTTAGACATCAAAACAACACAATTGAATCAATACTTTGACTCAAATAAAATTTTACTTTTTGGTCTTATAAATAAAAATAATGTTTTAATTAAAATATGTTCCATATTTAACTTTAATTTTTTTATTCATAAATACAGTGAATATTTTTTCATACAGTATGAATTGAAAACAATTGTTTATATAATAGTTTGTAATGAAAATCAATCGAATACTTAACAAATTATTGAAACCAATAACTAAGAGGTAGTTATAATGTGATAATTAGTTATTTTAAACATTTATGTTTAGTTAGAAATGAAATTCAGCTGCAAAAGCACTGCAAGTTATTTAATATGAAGAAGAGGAAGATCTTGATCTCGATGTGGACCTCGAATTTCTGCCGCGTTCTCTATAATGAGCGTCTCTTTGTCTAAATGAAAATGATAAGTTATTTCACAACAAAACTATTTAAAATTTAAAGTTAACCTATATTTCAATCTGCAGGTCATTTCCCGAAGTTCTTCTTCGCGGTCAACTCTTTCCTGTTCCTGTTTCTCCATTTTTTCGAGCTCTGCTTTTTTGTCGAGTTTGTCTGAAATGAACAAATTTTAATTATAATAATATCAAAATTTTATTATTAATTACGACAAAAACAAGCAATTTTTGTTTGCTTACATTGCTTGTCGATGAGAGCCTGCATTTTCTTCTTAAGTCGTTCGTGTGGTGTAATCGCTGCGGAGGACTATAAATGATTGAGTGAATAAAGACATTAGACATTCATTAAAACAGTACATTAATAGTGCCAAACGTTCGTCGCTGGAAAAGAGAATAATTGAACTCTTACTGACTTTATATCCATGTGTATTAGAGGTATTACTGGATGTCTTTTTACTCCTGATATAAAGAGAAATGAGTTTATGAAAAAAGTTTTGAAACATTTTATAACTTAGAAATACCCCTCATTTGATTCTAATCTTGATTTGCCTTTTGTTTCAAATTCACGTCTTTCACTTTCACTCTCATCACTATTGCCATCACTGTCCAGATCGTGTCTGTAGTAACTCTTTCTCCGCGGAGGTGACGGAACTTTATTGCTTTCTTTACTCAATTGAGTCTCAATTGATTCTAAATTCAAATCTTTAGTTTTGACATCACTTTTAAATTCAATTTCATTTGTCGGCAAAACTATATTTTCAAGACTTTCTTCATTTTTAATTTCAATAGAATTTACTTCATTGAAATCTAATGGTTTATTAGTTGAAGTTTCTATTGTAGTAATAGAGCTCATACTAGTTGTACCCGAAATAATAAGAGGACTCTTGACGTCTGTATTCTCAGATTTAATACTTTCATTAATTACTTTTCTGTTTTGACTTCGACTTCGACTTCGACTTCTTTTTGGACTTCGTTTACGACCAATATTGTCAATATGTTTGTCTCTATTCCTACTTCTACTTCTTCTTCTCGTTTTGCTAATACTTCTACTTCTTTTACGACTTCTATTAATACTTCTACTCCTTCTTCGAGATTTGCTAAGACTTCGACTTTCTCTTCGAGTTCTAGTAATACTTTTACTTCGTTTATGACTTTTGCTTAAATTTCTGTCACTTCTTCGACTTCTACTCGTACTTCTTCTCTGTTCTTTTGTGTTCTTAGTCTTACTCCTACTTCTACTGCGTTTTCGACTTCTGCTACGTTTTCTGCTTCTGCTGCGACTTCTACTCCTTCTTCTATTTCTATCATTTCTGTCATTTCTATCATTTCTATCCCCACTTCTACTTCTTCTAAAATCTCTTGATGTTCTATATCTATCGGGAGTTCGATTTGAAGAACGATATCTATCGCTAATTCGACGGTATTGTCGTCTACTATTGGAGCGACTGTGAGATCGAGACCTACTTCTATGCGATTCATTGTCACTATGATTATAACGATATGATCTGTTTCTTGAATGGCTGTTCTTATTAAATGAGGTCAATGTATGCGAAGATGAGACCATGTCTTCTCCAGGAAGAGTAGGTCCGTATACAATAGCGATAGTTTCTGACTTATCGTTAGGAACAGCCTTTACTTTAGGCTTTCTTTTAGAGATCATGTGTTTTTGTTTCTTTTCATTTAAATCTTTGCCCGTCTCGTCTTCTGAAGAGCCGCCAAAACATGTTATAAATTCGATTTTACTTTCATCGACAGACGCTTCAGATTCAGAAGAGCTCTGATTATGTTTAACTGATTCGTCTTTAATTGAAGTTAATTTATCTGAATCTTCAACATTAGAAGCCCTGAGAATGAGTAGTCTTTGTTCTTTAATAGCTCTTCGCTCTCGTCTTGATTTCCTGCCGGTAAACATCGACTTCTCGTTTTCGAGCTCTTTCGCTATTTTAATCTTTTCCGCTTCAGTCTTGTCTTCATCAAGAAATTTAATGAAATCGTCATTTTTCATGCCATACTTGAGAGCTATACTATTGATTCGATGACCCGATTCATTGTCCAATTGGTCGATATTAACACTGGTATCGAAATCATATTCTTCTTCAGAACTCTCTTCAGATTCAGAGGAATCACTATTTTTAATGGTTTGCTGTACTGTCTGTGAAGTTGAGTCTTCGTCCTCATAATTGTAAGCAATGGTGGCCTTCTTTTCGGCCAATTTTTTCTTAGAGAGGACTTTCATTTGTTGTTCTTTTTGAGTTTGATTGACTCCAAACCTCTCTTCCAAATAGATTTGTTGCAAACATTTGGATTCAGACAAAGCCAAGAACTCGTTTTGAACTAAATTTCTATATCTTTCATAATTGATGCGTCGGTCCAAGGATTGGGACGATTGTGAGGTTTCACTGGATTGCGAGGATTGCGAGGTTTGAGTGTCAGCACTGCTCGGGATGTGATCTAAATGTGCCCTCACGTCAAACCTGTCTATCATGTTAGTCGAGTCGCCCATCCATGCCATCAGCGATGTCTCCGCCGCCTGTGATATGAACGGATCCAAATGCACCACAAGTTGCTGCCCATGTATTTGCAGAAATGCCGCCGGATCTGAACGGATTCGGTCGTAAAACTCTCGACGCCTTTCCGCTCTTCGCCGATAGTCAACCATAAGTCCCTTCAACTTCTTCTCATGTTTTCGGGCCTCCGCCCACATAATTGATTATTTCTTAGGCTTCTTCGACTCGACAATCAAATGACCGTTTCTACAGATCTGGTATATGTCCTACACTTTAACACTTATTATTTCTATTATAACTTCAATACATTATTCAATACACTATTCAATTGTTATTAAGTTATGTATGTATTAAGTATTAATTACTGTATATATTAATATATTAAATCATTTAATGCTTTACTGTATTAATACATTTTATTTAAATGTATTATCACTTAGAAGTCAATCCAACCCATTAAACACTGTACTGTCTGTCACATTAATTGGGAACATATATGAAAGATGAGAAATATTTAAATTCGATATTCAGCTGACATTAGCGTACATTCAATGAAACTCTAAGCAAAGTTTTATTAGTGAAAAATATATTCAATGTACACAAAAGTCGCTCAAAATTGCACTCAATTGAAGGTATTCTTAATATAACTATAAGTATAACAAAAATATCATATCTATTGGTTTAACAATTTCCTTAACTATAATACGAAAACAGTTTCATTAATGCAATGCTTTCACGTGTTTTTGTTTTGAAAATTTGTTTAAAAATATGACATTTAATGGGAAATTAATACTCATTATAATTGTATACAATTTGGTTGACATTAAATGTTTAGAAATAGACTCAAACGGGTATATAATATACTGTCCGTGTATGGGTGAGTATCACTATTTTTCTAATGAAATTATAACTTTAATTACTTTAATATGAAGTCATATTATATTTATTTCAATTCAAACAACTGTGAGATTAAGTTTTCATTAGTTTATTGGGACTGTTCTTACACTCAAAGCTGAAACAAATGAGACACAAACAGACACTCTATTAATATATAGATTATGTACAGCACAAACACATTAACACTATTTCTCAATAACAGTCAATAACACTCTTAATAGTTCTCAAGTTTTTAAACTTTATCACAAAACAGAACTTTAATGAGAATAAACTCAATAAAACCGATTTGATGTCTGTTTAAAGTAATCCAATCAATAGTTGAATACTTTTAGAGAAGTAATTGAATTAAATTATATTAAACTTAATGTTGAGGTCGTTTTGGTAATCAAGCGGAACAACTGTTAGGAACTCTTCAATTCGCAAAATCATTGAACAGAACTCTAGTTCTTCCGCCTTTTATACAATACAATCATTTTAAGGTATAATTAATTCATTTTATTACTAAATTGAATACAATTTAATATATAATCAAACTTCAGATCAATTTTATACCATTCGATGACTACATAGAAGTGGAGCCAATCAAACAGTTCCATCGCGTGCTAACAATGCAGACATTTATGAAATTGTCTCCCACTTTATGGCCAGAAGAAAGCCGAACAATAGTCTGCTATTCATCCCGCGGAACACCTGATAAGGGATGCAATCCTTTTGACGGAAATCCATTCAAAGCGTTTTGGGATCACTTGGGTATTAAAAAGTTCTCAAACGGATCTCTATATCATTCGCCGCTTTTCACTGATCATAATTACGCCGAAGAATGGAAGGAAAAGTTTAATAAATTGAAAGTTTTAGCATTTGTTGGTAAGTAAAGCATCAACTTTGTCATTATATGAGAATATAATATACTTTCCTATTATATGAGGCGCTCCGTCAGCGTTCCCAACAAACAAAGACGCAGTTAAACTGCAACTCTATATCAACCTCTCTTCAAAAGTGGCCAAAACTGCCAACAAATACCGCCAAACTCGAGGTTTTGCACATAAGCCTTACTTAGCAATACATCTAAGACATGGCTCTGATTGGGTTCGTCTAAGTTTTTGCTTACATTTAATTATACAATAGGCGAAAGTGAAAGAGTTATTACATTATTTGCAATATTTATATCAGATTAAAGCCTGTGATTTGCTGAGAGAAAACACTGAAATGACACAACTATTTTCTTCGCAACAATGCCAACCATCAGAAGCATCACCTCATCCATTGCCATATGAATTGTGTTTTCCTCCGTTCGAACAAATCATTGAACAAATAAACCAAACACTTACTGACTCATTAACTAAAGACAAAATAGAAACTATTTATATCGCGACCGATAATGATAACGAAACTTTATGGCAACGAATTCATCAAAGTCTGCCAAATATAACTTTAATAACGCCATCGATAACAATGTCTCCTTCAGGTGTCTCAAAACACAGTCCGCCTACAGTTATAACAGATATTTATTTAATGAGTTATGCGAATCAGTTCATTGGAAACTGTATTTCTTCTTTCAGTGCATTTGCATCTCGTCTAAGGATTTATAATTTGAATTTTATGGATAGCACTAAATTTTTTTCACAAAATAAATTATATGAAAATTTAAGTCCAATTAGAGATGAATTATAAATAGTATTTAGAGTGGAATCAAATTTTATTATTACATAATAAATGCCAATATTATACCTGTGTATATATATATATATATTTAATACAATTAAAATAAGATCATAATTAATGACAATTAAATTTAAATCTACACAAAATAATTGTGTGACTAAAGATATAAAATATATTTGAATGACTCAACCAAACGAAAGAGAGATCAGATAATAAGGAGATTACACTATAAAAAAGAAAAATTTTAAAATTAGTTAAAAATCAATTGTAAACCAATAAAATACTACAAATAGTGTCAAAATAAATGCATACTTTGGTCAAAAGCCGCCGGATTTATAAAACAAAGCAGTTCCGCGTCTGTCATCTCAGAAAGTGCTGATATATTTGAAGCTTGAGTTATAGGTGTCGAGGTCATAGTCGGCGCTAATACTGAATTCTCTGAGTTTATGGACTTTATTGGAATCGATTCTGTTTTTGGTTGAATAGGACTCGAAATCGAATCTATGAGAGGGAGAGTTGGCTCGGGATTAATGACTGGCATCGGAGTTGGCAGTAGTTGAGTGTCAGGAATTTGTTCTAATAAACTAGAGATAGGGTCTGTTGGGATCTGAGGAACGGTTGTCATTGGGGAAGAACTAACTGCAGGCTCAAGAGTGGTGTTAAGTATTATTGAATTATTTGATGGCATTGTTTCGAATGAGTTGAGCGGTAAGTATTGCTCTTCTGGCAGTGATACAGATTCGGATGTTATATCACTTGTGTTAGAATTTATGATTAATGATTCACTTTTGAAGTCATTTTCATTAATATTGACAGTATTTTTGTCGCTGTCTTGCGATGTCTTATCGAACGAAATCTCGGAAATAGTATTAAAAGTTTGGCTCAAATTGTTTTGCATTGAGTTTAATAAATTAGAGTCGATTTGTGTGGTCTCGTCGTCAATGACAGAGAGAACACATCCTTGGTTTGAATTTGCATTCGAATAGCAAATGGTATCAGCAGTTAATGCATTGAAATCATTAGTTTGTAATGAAGTAATGTTTGATTGTAAGTCATTTTCGTTAATGAATTTGTTAACCATTTGAGTTGACTCAATAGAGTTAATGGTATTACTGATGTTAACCATTTCTGTTGACTCAATAGAGTTAATGGTATTACTGAGAGCTGCGGATCCAATCATTGTTAATACAATAGGTTTCTCAAAATTAGAAACTAATAGTTGGCCTGAAGTAGTGGTACCGTTAAGTGCCGTTCCATTAATTAATGTCATTGTGTTGACTATATATTCAAATACAAAGAATGAATCAGAAAATGCGCTTTAAATTGCAAAATATCATTAGATTAAGACAATTAAGTCGAACCTTTGACTTTGGACCCAACACAAGCATCGCATTCACATACTTTTCTCGCGCTCTATAGTTAACAACTCTTCACTCAATTAAACAATGATTTCTCAACAGTTCTCTACAACTTATCGCAAACAAACACATTCTCTCGACAACAACACTAACAACTCATAACACAACTCATTTAATACAATGGCAGAAAATAAAGTTATTCACTTATCCTATCAATTATTTCTATTTAACAAAATTATTCAAATTAAATGTTTGTAAACATGCTTTATATTAATGTTTTGTAATTTATTCGCTAATACTTTTAAATTTATTCAAATAAATATAGTTTTAAATTTAATAATAGCTATAATTTTAAGTTAATTATAGAAAAATAATAGTTATATATAATTAAACTATAAATATTCGTGAATCTTATGTGAGTTCTACCACTTCTGCCATTGACAGGTCATATAACAAAGTCAAAGGTTATGTGAAATATAAAATTAAAATCTATTTGTTTATTAATTATGATATTATTTGATACTTAAGTTTCGGAAAATTAAGTCTAATTTGATAAAATAGCTGAAGGCAAAGATCCGACACTTGAATATCTCAAAACTAATACATCGTTTCGGGATTTACGTAAAAAGACGTATAAAAGGTATAAAAAGAAGTGCTTAAAGCGCGATGTATTAGCTTTGCATAAAATTGCTTTAATTGTTTCACTCCTACCACTCTATCAATGACTGATGAGCGGCTAATTTACAAATTCAGACAATTCCCACTGCACTGATAGCTATATTGTGCTCAATTTCTCATCGACCTGATGATGGCTAAGGAAAGGCATACAATTGTTACATTCACACTATTTAATTAACATTTTTGTGCTTCCATGTATTGCTATTTAATTATATTAAATAAGTTTTAATAAAAATCGGGAATTATTTCTCAGTCCTATTATAGGGCTTCGGATACAACTAACTTCAGCTCAACCACAATCTTCTTAAACAATTTACAACTTTGAAGAAAAGATAAGCATATCATCAATCATTCCATAGCATCAATCATTCAGCAAAACGAAGGCTTCAATTCATTCATGTATTTTAAAATAATATAAAAAACAGAACAAAAAACATTTTAAAAACATTCTCACAGAAAAATTCAAAGTAAAGCGCTTTTCATTCATACAAATCATTCTTCAACATATTGACTGCATTTATGCTCAACACAAAGCTGTAGTTAATTGTATCTGAAATATAATTTGGAAGCACAACAAATCTGATGATTGAATGGAATAACAAATAGATTAGACTTTCTTACCCTTTTCACAGTTAATAAATGTGAATTTGTGTGGGTCGGAGTATTTACCGCCGCTTTTGATGGTTAGTGAGACCTCTACTGAGTTTTGTGTCTTAAGGTCTGGTCCATCATAGCAAGGAATCAAACAAATCATATGTGTCTGTCATCACAAAAAAATGCTTCGTCAAAAATGCTGTTTTTGCCAAACATGAGTCAAAACATTATTAAACTCACCGAATGTAAAAATTCTTTGTCCGGCTCAACAGTTTTACTCCAATTTGCGTTTTTCCATATTATTTTCGCATCTTTTAAGAAATTCTTGCCAATGATGAAAAGTTCTTCCCCACCCTTAGCATTGCATTGCGAGACAGACTTCTTGCAAATTTCAGGTGTCCCGAGAGGTTGTGTACTATACAAAAAAAGTAAGTATTAGTTAACAAAAAAATTAGCGGTAAAATTACATCAGACTTGTGGTCCATTTTTAAGGGACTGAACTTTGATCTCAAATCTAACTGAACTCACCATAAAATGGGTGAACTGACAACTTGTAATATTTCATTTGTGTCAGGAATTTGAGAGCGAAACACAAGACGGCAACGCGTCGAACGCTTTTTGGTCGGGACTGTGGCGCCTTCTGAGTCGGCCTTATTCTTAAATCGTGTCAACTTTTGCTCGACATCGACATTACGTTCCTATAAAATGAGTATTAAATGAATAACTTATTGAAATATAAGTAAACTTAATAGGAAAATACTTTAAGTATTCCGACGCAGTCAACGGTGACGATCATATCGTTTTCAGGTAAGGCTTCCATAACAATAACAGTAGTTCCGTCAATTTTTTTGGTGAGACATCGGGTGGAGTTCTTGCCGGTAATCTTAGACGCCTGATAGAAGAGATGCGATGAACCAATCTGTTTGTCGTGTCCAATAAAACACTGCACCTTAACTGGACCTTTATTATAGCCGCAAACTTTCACTATTGGGTGAGATAAACCACTTTTATCTTTTATCGCTCCCCGACTGCCTTCTGTTAAATATCTTGCTCTAAAAAATATGGAGATAAACAATGTTTGTTATGCAAGTTGTGGACTAAAAATACTGAAGAACAAGATTAGATGAACTAAATTTGTCTAAATGGAAAGTTTTTAATTATCCCAATTATTTTGTGGCTAATTAAATGTCTTATACTTGTAATCGCATATCAATGAAAAGCATGGAATTCTCTTTTGATAAGTTTCAGCAAATAATCATGCGTTGGATTACATATTGAGCGACAAAATCTACTCTCATTTCAGTTAACGTTTCGATCATATCAGATATTGAAATACTAAACGAATTTTAGTTATTTTTGATTTACAAAAAATTTAATCTAAACCTAAATATTTAATTTTTAAAGTTTAATATATTTGCTATAACTGAATAGTGGAGTAATTTGTAATCATATAAGTCTTGTATTAAAAGGATTAGAAAATATGATTTAAAAGCGAAAGTGTTTTAAATTTAGTTTTATATGATTTAAAAGCGAAAGCATTTTATATGTTTTATATGTAAATAAATAAAACACTTCAATAAATAAGTTTATTGATTAGCAATGAAGTGGTTTTTGAGCGAAACTACGACTACATTGTTATCAAATTTAATCCATTATTTCGGAATTTAAATGTTTGATAAGATATCAAATTCAAAGTTCAAAATCTAAACTATATTTGAATATCATTTATCATAAATGCAAATAAAGATAATCTAAAAATAATTATTAAAATTAAATCTTAATTTTGAGAAAACTGATCAAATATTATATGAAAATTGATTACTTGTGTTAAACATCTTGAGCTTAAAATAGATTGAATGCACTTTGGATTGATTGTTATTTGATTTAAGTGTTTATCAGATTTCAAATAAGTTTGGTTTTGATTCATTGCTTTAAAATTGTTTAAATCAAAAACTAATCTCTTGTTAGAAATGAGAATATCTATGAGCTGTCGAGTGTTCAAAACAAACTGATATAAAGTCTGACAAAAACCCAAACCTTTGACCGATTATTTAGTTAACAATACATGCACCACAACAATGACGACATCCATCGAAAGCAACTCAAGAAGAAGTCAAACAAAAATAAAATAACAATGTGTTGGACTTCAACCCAAACCATCAAAAACTGTCTCTCATTGAAATTCTATCACTAATTGACTCTTTTGTAACCAAAAAAACCTAAACTGACACTAATTTAAGATAATATTTAATTATTATTGGATCGAATTTAGCGCTTATTTAGTGAACCAATCATTTGAGTTGATATAAAATAATTATTGATTTTCAAAATGCGATTATTTATGGATTTATTGAAACAAAAAAAAATAGAATCCAATAAAAGAAAAGGTCAAACCTGTGCTGCTCTTCGGGCTGTTTAACGATTTCCAACCAATATTTGCCATTCTTTGACTTTGACTGATAGTTAGCCACTTTATTTGTATTATTGATACCATTGATAGTATTGTTTCGATTGGAGTTCTCAACGAGTGGTTCATTCACTTCATTCACTTCTTTCATGAGAGCCTTCAATAACAGCATTTCGTCGTCAAACCGAACCATTTTGTGAGACAAATGTGATCCACAAAAGCCCGAGTCGTCGTCAATGTCTGTGCTATTTGTGGTCAGACTCGAGTCATGACTTGATGTCAACGAATGTTTACGTTTTCCTGATTTACCCATTGCTTGAAACAACTGTTCATTAGATTTCATAAAAACGTTATTCAAATTGTTTTGAGATTCAGTCAAATATAAACACTATTTAATTGCAGTGAAAAAGCATTTGTTATTTTGCACTCAAATTAGAAATCATTCATTTTTACTGTGATTTTCATTTTAATCACTTTTGTGTTTGTGAACTATGAGTCAAAATGTACGACAAAACCACGCGTTCATTAATTACGTTTTGCGTAAACCCTCTTATGTTACGCTATTTTTAAAGTTAAAATGCCTTTAAGTGAACGCCTGACCCATATATATAAACGTAATAAATGTATGACCTCTTTTCAATAGAGTTAGATTTAGAGCGCAGACAAATTCGGAATTTCAAACTTTTTTAATCTTAATGTCTAATTGAATGGCTATTAAATGTTTATCACATGAATGGCAATAATTTGAAAGTTTTATTAATATTTCAAATGTTTAATAGTTTTTAATAATGTATTTTAGAACTAAATATTAATGTAATAATTATTTTTTTATAATTAAGATTTTTCCCATTTTTCAAACCCTAATCAAATCATTAAAATAAGTGCATTCTATATTTTATAGTATTGTTGACCCCAACCATGCTACACTCTGGTGTAATTACACTGGAACATCCTTATACCTGACCCACCCCTAATTTTATTTAGTAAATTATTTAGTGCTAAATAAGAATATAAAATTGCATTTCAATGTACACTATTATTCCCACTTCAAGTTTTATTTCCCGATTTAGTCTTTTTAAAGCTTCCGATTTGTGCTGACTCTACCTCTACTCAAACTAAATGTAGAGTTTGTTTATATTAAATAAACTCAAAGTCGAGTCAAATAATAGATGGCATTGAAATCAATCTATCATTTAATTCATGTCTGAGCTTATTATGAGTGAAGTAAAGGAAATGTTTTCGTCAGAACTTTTATCATATATTACGGACAGATTACGGATAGTTTAAAAAGTATTTAATTTGAGCTTATTTTCTGTCATAAGTTATAACAATTATCTAATAGTTTATAACATAAATCATAACTTTATTTCTCATCAATGATATTAAATAATTAGTTATCAAAAACTTCTTATAATACAGTATTTTGTTATTAGTTTGAAACTAAATTCAAAACAATTACAAAATAGAGGAAAACTTTGATAAAAGTTTGCAAAAGTTTGAAACAAAAACTTATAATAAGTCTTATGAACATATTTTGCAATCAGATAAAATATGCGTTAATTGAGGTTAAGTTTTGCGTTGAATATTATCATATTATGTAATAAGACATAATATGATATTTCCATACATTTACTGTACATTAATATTAAATGAATTGAATGCATGTCATCATAAAAACTATAAATATATTTAAATAACATTTATAATGATTAATTGAGTTTTTGATAAAGAAAACAAAAATATGACAAAAATAGCAACAAAAAAGACTGAGACCTGTTCTGATGGTTCAGATGACTCGCTAAGAAGGTTGAAATAGACATGGTTTTGGTGCTGAGTATGAATTGTTGAGAAATCACTGTCTAATAATGCGTTTTCATCGGAGTCAATAAGACTCATATTCTCATAAATAAAACTCATTTTGCTTTTCAATTATCAAAAAGTTTTGTAAATCAATAACTATTAGGTTTTATTCATATGAATCAAAGGCAACAAAACTATTATAAGACTGACTGACTGTACGAATAACTAGTTTTGTGTCACAAAAGACAAGTTTGTCACTAATGTGAGGCCTGACCAAACATAAGCTGATATCCAATTGAATTTCAAATGGATTGTAGAACATAAGCAAACATATGAAACTCTGTCCTGATTGGAGTGCATCCCATCTGTTCCCCTATCACTTGATCTCTTATTTTAAGGCTTCTGTACTTCTGTCTCACGTGAATCACTTCTGGCACGTGAAACGTTCTGCCACTTCACTGATACGTGAATCGAAATGCAGTCAAATCAGATGCCATTAAATTCATGTTACACTATGTGCTAAACCTCTTGACCAACAATTTTCTACCAAATTCTACATATTGTTGCGATTTTTTGAACATACCTGTCTTGAGGGATAAAATAATTATCATTTATTTTCCACAACAGAAAATACATATTTTACAAGAAATAAATAAAACTTACAATAAGTATAAAAAATTTATAAT